>JAFVLL020013166.1:7500-15847 GCA_021397915.2 Tor tambroides | reverse complement strand
ATTTCCTACCATAAATATATCAAAACTTAATTTCTGATTAGTAATATGCATTGCTAAGAACTTCATTTGAACAACTTTAAAGATGATTTTCTCAATATTTAGATTTTTTTGCACCCTCAGATTCCAGATTTTCAAATATTGTCCTATCCTAACTAACCATACACCAATGGAAATATTATTTATTCAGCTTCCAGATGATGCATAAATCTCAATTTCATATAATTAACCCTTGTGACTGGTTTTGTGCTCCAGGGTCACATATATAATCATATAGAGATGCATATCTATGACGGATATAACGTGCTACAGCTAATCTCAACGCACTGTCCTTGATAACCCTATAATCATCTGATCTGTGTAACTCTGATGTCTGATTATTAAATCTGATAATCTGATAAACTTCTGTATGAACGGAGAAAACTGGCTTTGCTCTCGAGTTTCGCTTCTTATGACAGAAGATGAATTCATTTCAGACAAAAAGCGATTCAACTACTTTTATAAATCTATAATAACACATGTAGGATCATTTGAAATGCATTAGCTAAAGAAGAAAGTTTATTTTACCATGTTTGTGGCTCAGATGTTCAGTCCTGCGTGAGCTCAACGCTGAGCGCGCGCGACGCATGAAGATGACGTGTCGCTACACTGGACCACTTCCGGCGCCAAGCGATGACGCGCCAAACAAGCACTGCGCCCGGGTTTGTTTATTTATGTATTATACTAATGGTACTAACCTGTAACTGGTAGTACTTTGAAAGACCTTTTGAAAGGATCGTGAGCTCAAGAGTAAACGCAAAGATGTTCTGAATCGGTGTCTTTGTGTCATCTAGCGGCGACAGATAAAACTGTTAGGAACTCGGACATCTCCAGATTAAGATCAGTAGGATTTCATTAACTCATTAATATTGACTTGCACACAAAAAATGAACTCCAAAACCGTGATCTAAGACAAACCATGTTCTGTATGTCTTTGATCTTTCTCCAGTGAACTAGCAGGTTCTCTACAGCTCATTTTTCATATTTCTTTTATGTAATATTGAAGTCAGAATTTCCCTTTCAGTTGTAAAAGAGATCCAGCTGTGCTACTTGGGTATCTTACGAGTAAATAAAACACTACATGCAGAGATGAGTGAAAAACAACAACAAACAAATACATATATTTCATCCACAGATTTGTCAGATCTTGTAGCTGATGTCAGAATATCTTGCTCTTCCAGCAGAGTCTGAAGCTGTAATCGTGATTGTTTCTGTAGGCTGGTCAGCTGGCCTCAGCCAGGCTTTCAAACACAGATGTACAGTCATCTTCTGGAGCAAAACTGAACTGAGATCATGCTGTAAATGTCTCATAACTCTGGCATTTCCATCATTTTCTACAAGGTCAGAACTCTCCTCATTAACTCAAACATGTGAGAGAGATCTGCCAGCAGGAGTGTGATGAATCCTTCAGGACTGAGTCAGTTCCTTGAGCGTTTCTCTCTCCAGAGCTGCAGGTCCGAGCCTCGGTCTCCAGTTGCACTGCAGCTATGCTCAGCTCTGCTCTTATTGATCCACAGTAACCCGATCGCTCCTCACACCCCGGACAGCTCATTTGGCTCCGACAGACCTAAAAATAAAGTTTCTATGAACTGCATTAGTCCCATGCCATCAGCGGCACAATTCAGCCCTGCTTCGCTTTCATGGCATTTCTTTTAGTGACTCCATCCATTAGTGTTTATGCACAGGCCATATAGTAAAATCTGCTGTTTACAGTGTGATGAATAATTTACTGATGGGATTCATTCCTTAAGTTAGGGTTGATCAGACAGCTCGCAGACCAGCTGCTGCATCCAGCTGTAAACTTCCTCTCCTCTCCTTCGGCTCTGAATAGCCATCATATTAACTAAAGAGGCACTGCTCCACCGTCAGGCTTCATGTTGATTAGTGTGTCAACAGAAACACAGAAGTGTGTGTGTTCAGATGTCACCCAACCATCAAAAAACAAGTTATTTTTGGCAGGAAACCAAAGCAGCGATTGCAGTTTTTTAAAATAAAAATTAACTTTATTACTAGTTAAAATTATAAAAAATATTTTGTTCAAAAATCCCAATGTGTAATAGATTCTCTGTTTAAAAAAAAAAGTCATTTTAGTAAATATTTTTCCACTAAAAAAAAATAAATCAATACTATGAGATCTGACATGGAGAGTATGTGGCTCAGCACTCACAAAACGACAAAATATGGACAAAATGTGCAGACTTCTCTTAAGAGAGGCAACAGATCTATAAATCTATAAACCCAAACAGCAATGAAATGTGTGTATTCCTGTAATGAAGTGAGACCACTCAGAAAAGAAACTTCAGTCCTCACACCCCTTCCTCCTCCAGATTTATTGATAGTTTAAAATTACATTTCTATGTCCTAGAACTTCAGTTGCATTCACCTTCCGACTTAAGAACTAAGTACAAGCAAATGAAAGTTTTTCTCTTTTTTAATTATTATCATTATTTTTAGAGTAGTCTAAGTGATATTGTACAAAAATAACATTTTGATTTCTGTGAAAACATTCACCTTTCTTCTAACTCCAAATCTGTTTTTTTTCTTCTTTTATTGTTATTTTATTGAGCGACCTGAACTCCATCCGTCTGTTATCGCCTGGGATCATGAACTAGGTTTTCCACGTCGCGGCTGACCAAGCAGCCCATGTTTCACAAAGGATTTCATGTTCTGAAACTGTTATTACACAAGGTTTCCAGAATAAGCTCTAAAGCTGTTTGCTTTATATTACACGTTACGTATGAGTTTTTTTATTTTGTCGTTGTTTTCTCCACATAGCTGCGTACTGCTGGTTTGGCCCGGATAGACCCGACCGTACGTGTCCTGTGCTGCCTTTCCAGGTCAATCGCTCGTAGGCTACCTCAGTCTCATCCATTAAACAAAAAATGCTAATCGTTCAGAAGCGAGCGCTTCCCCGATCTCGGTATGGTTCGTTTTTACCATGTTTTTTTTCCCGATCTCTCCGAGGCCGCGGTCCACGAGCCTCCAGAGGCCTATCTCTTTCTCAACACATCTCACACATCCCTGTTCACCAGTGGCATGGAAAGGGGGTTCTTTAACAAAGCATTATACATAACACCTCTACCAAACTAAACATAAACATTTTTTGTATTAAATGCAGAAAGTGGAAAGTTTTTTTTCCACCCCTTTCCTCCTTTTACATGTCAAGAGCTCACTGGCCTGGGAATAGCCTCTATCAGCCAACCGTTGGCCAGTGAAGAGGATTCAGAGAAAATAATACAACCATCAATCAGAAAAAGGAGGGGCGACGGAGAGCCGGGACTAAGCGGTGGCCTCGATGGTGCACTCTTTGGCCACGTGGCCGGACTTGCCGCAGTTGTAGCAGTTGACCTCGCTGGCCTTGCTGCACTGAACGGCGACGTGCCCGATCTCTCCGCACCTGAGAGGAGCAGAAGCACAGGTCAGCCGCGGATCATCAGCACCTGAAGCCTTGAGGACCGGGCCTCACCTGTAGCACTTGACCTTCTCGCAGCCCTTCTGGATGTGTCCGAAGCCGCCGCAGGAGTAGCACTTCTGCTCATTAGCGTGGTCGCAGTCGCGGGCCATGTGACCGGCTTTGCCACAGTTATAGCAGACCTGCTCGCGCTCCTTCTTGGGCTCCTTGCAGTCCCTGGAGATGTGACCGCCTCTGCCACAGTTGTAGCACGCTGCAAAACACACAACACACACAGAACAACACCACACACATACAGACACACACAGAACAACACACAGACACACACACACACCAACACACACAGAACAACACACACAGAACAACACACACAGAACAACACACACAGAACAACACACACAGAACAACACACACAGAACAACACACACACACACAGAACACCACCACACACACACACACAGAACACCACCACACACACACACACAGAACACCACCACACACACACAGAACACCACCACACACACACACAGAACACCACCACACACACACACAGAACACCACCACACACACACACACACACACATACACACACAGAACACCACCACACACACACAGACAGACACAGAACAACACACAGACACACACACTAGGGATGAACGATGTGGGCTTAAACATACAGCATGAATATATTTCTGGTATTTACTGCGATAATATCAATGATGATAACTCGGGGAATCCTGTTTCTTTAGAGAAAGGCATTATCGTTCCTGTTTTTACCCATAATAAAAAAAAAAATTGTGTGGAAAATTTTGCTTCAGAAATTTCTATTAGAGTTCACAAGAAGCGGCTAGTAATCTTGAATTAAATGGCAAATTCTGAAGTAGTTTAACAGTGTGAACTTTTTCATGTGGAAAAATAGTGTATACACTCATTTTAGTTAGAAATTGTTTATAAATCGCACAAATTACAATCAGCAAGTAGCACATTGAATTAAACATGAAATTTTGCAGTAAAAAAAGACATTGTATTTTCTAGGAAAACACCACACTAATCTATTTACTTTGAAAAATCTTTTTTACAGCATAATAATGGTTTTTAAGAGTGCACCACATCAACTAACCCAATGATAAATGGATGTGAATACTGTACCTTACATATTTCAAATTGAATTTTACTCTTTTGTCAGCATTCAAACTTAAAACTAGAGCTGTAAATAAAACTGAGAAAACACTATTCCAGTGATAACACTTTAGAACACTTATTCACTATTAACTACGACATTTCCCTCAATAAATTCCTTATTTGCTGCTTATTATTAATAGTTAGTAAGGTAGGTGTTAAGTTTAGGTATAGGATAGTATTACGAATGTAGAATAAGGCATTAATATGTGCTTAATTAGCACTAATAAATGGCTAATATTCTAGTAATATGCATGCTAATAAACAAGTAGTTAAGAGACCCTAAAATAAAGTGTTACCATTTCAGTATTTCTACTGTATGTTTAATTCAATGCATTACTTGCCATTTTTTTGTAATTTGTGAAATTTACTATGAATTGCTGACTAAAAAGAGTTCAGACAGTAATTCTTAAGTTATTTTTTTCACACTGTTGAACCATTTAAAATGAGCCAAATAGTGTTTAATCAATGTGCCAACGGTAGCTGTGAAGTTGACTGAAAATGTTTTTATAGCAGTTTTTCTGATATGAGAGATGTTTAGAATCACAGCACAGATTTCAGTCCTCACCATCCTCGGTCCTCTCGCAGTCCCTCGCCACGTGTCCCGGCTCTCCGCAGCGATAGCAGAAGAGATCTAGCGTGAGCAGAGAAGCACATTATTCACCCATCAGCTCAGCAAACAGCAGCTTCAACAGCGCTCCTACCTTTCCCTCGGCCACGACCCTTTCCACGGCCGCGGCCGGCGTTCGGACAGTTCTTGATCCAGTGGCCCGTGCGGCCGCACCCAAAGCACTCGCTGCTGCTCATAGCCTCTGACTGAGAGAGAAGGGCCAGCATTACACTTCATGCAAACACACAGCTGTATGACCTGAATACCTCACATATTCACTCAACACAAACCCAGCAGGTGCTGCTCAAAAACAAACAACTTGCAAGTAAAGTCATTAAAAAAAAAGAAAGGTACACAACTAGCCGAGTTCATTTTACTCAACAGTTATAAACCAGTTGATTTATATTTATTCACTTTTTAACACTACTTCATGGCAATCTCAGAATAAAGTACACAAGGTATACAGTCAACAAAAAGATATAAAAGACATTTCAGATCTACACTAGACAACAATTCTAAAATACATTCAGGTGATACATTTTTAAACACATCGGTTAAACACACCTCTGAATAAAACTGCTGTCTATTTACATTAAGAACAGTACAATCTAATAAAATATGCTTCACAGTCATTTTAGTTTGGAGAGTAAGGCATGATGGTGATTCTTCACTTATTAATAAATATTCATGTGTATGACGTTTAAGACACACTGTAAAAACAACTTTGTAAAGCAGTTGATAAACCAGTTTAAGTGAATATAATTTGCATTTGCTTTAAATGACACTGAAATTAATTTGCATTAATAAAAGGTTTTTGCGGTTTTCAATAAAATGCCATTTCCAAAGCAACTCGTGTCATGGTACAGCGGTGTTAATAAAAGTCTTAAACACAAGTTTTATTTGTTAACATTACTGCTAGTAACTTTTCTCTTACTTTTGAGAGAGACGGATGAGAACCGCTCGAGCCGATTCAACCGATTCCTTGAAAAGATTCGACTCAAACGAATCGTTCGCGAATTGAACTGTCAATTAACACAGCTCCAGTTAAAACACGTGGTGCGAACTACTTAAACATGAGAAAACCCACAGACCCGGCCAGCATTTTTGTGTATCGTTGCTGAGAACGATTAAAACCGGATTCGATTGGAAACGCGCCAAAACGATCTCACAAATCGAATGCGAATCAGAACGCGCCTACTGAGGACAGAAATGCTGTCTATGCAGGCAGTGTAAACACAGCTCTGAGCTACACAAACACACCGAGCGAGCGTGTTTAGCTTCTGCAGCATGGACTAGATCAGAACTAGATGAAGATCTGGAGACATCCTCAGGGCTGATGTCTGGCCTGTCCACTCACCCGCTCCGTCACCCATCCAGTCCCGCGACGACATTATATCTATCCTCCAGCTACGAGCGCGTATAACCGCTGTCGCTAACGTGAGTTATGATCGTGCGATCTTTCCCGCTCGCAGCCTGTCGCAGTAGGCCAAAGTGCGCCGTCAGAAAACCTCACTTCTGTGCCTTTCTGGACTCACTCGCCCTCAACGACTCGCCTTACAAACACAGCTCTGGCATCCCGAGACAGCGGAGACGCTCTCCGAGACCGTGACGACGACACCACACCGTATGCGTCGAGTAAATGTCGTGTTTTCGTCCTTTAAGGGCACTCACCTCGGCGACGTGACTGTAGCTGTTTATGTTCCTCCTCTGCGCTGCGCCACACGCGCTCTGCGCACGGCACGCAACTCCTCCGCCCCGCCCACCGCGCTCTGCACACGACCCTCATCCGCAAACACGTGACGACAGCGCGCTCTCCAGCACCGACAGCTGCGTGATGACGCTTCTGAGATGATAGATAGATAGATGCAAATTAAACATTAATTTAAGTAGATAGATGCAAATTAAACATTAATTTAAGTTTGTAAGTGTTCAGGTACAGAAACCGAATAAACAAATGTACAATAACATCGCATAATCTTCACTGTACAGATTAAATATAGATGAATGTTAAAAACTACAAAAGTATTCAAGAGAACTGAGTGATTTTCTCTTCTCGTTTTCTTGGTTTAACATTAAGGACGCTGACAGAAGCTGCTGCGGTCACTTTAAGACACAATGCATGGATCCAGTATGATTCATATCCTATTTCTTTCTCAACTGTTTACTTTTACTTAAAGGAACACTCCACTTTTTTTGAAAATAGGCTCATTTTACAACTCCCCTAGAGTTAAACAGTTGAGTTTTACCGTTTTTGAATCCATTCAGCCGATCTCTGGGTCCCAGCTATATCATAACTAGTTACCTAGCTGGGGACTACTTTCAGGCGCTGCGTAATATCACTGCGCCTGCTGCACAATTAAACAGGATTTTCAGAAAGACTGAAACTAAAAGACGATGCTGACTATATTGGATCTGACAGTAATGTTGCTAACACAAGTGTGAGTAACTGTTTTCATTATGTGATCACTATTGCTTTGTCTGTTAAACAGATTGTTTGATATGTATGGAGCCATTTATGCATTTTTGACCTAAATCACAGCAGTGTCCATCTGTGAAATATATGCTGTCAATCATACACAACTATTAGCCAATCACAGCAGAGGGTGTTTACTTCCGAATTACGATCCTCCACGCCTCTTCAAACAGAAAATAGACTACTACTTCTAAATTATGATGATTTTTGATGTAAAAATCTTGATAACATTATAAGTGGACCTCAGAGAACGGTATAAAATCAAAAAGTCAGTTCATGACCCCTTTAAAAACACACGCAGATGATCATGACGAGGCAGTGGACTGGAATCAGCGTGGGCCTGAGCTGTGTAAAGTGAAGAAACACTAACCCGATTACTGTCTGTACAGACACAGACAGAGCTCTCACAGAGATCATTTCATCTCAAGACTCCACAACATCTCAGTAAATAGCACTCAGTTTTATGGCTGTACCAAATCCAGAAAAATGAAGACATATTGGGTGAAAAGTCCAGTTTGATCACAACAGCAGCAAAATATATAACAGCCTGCCACAAACTGAGAGAGTGAGCAGAAACTAAACGTCACAAATATTCTTATCATGTCTGAATGCATGTACATGCTTCTTATTAATTTTC
>JAFVLL020013166.1:0-2500 GCA_021397915.2 Tor tambroides | reverse complement strand
CATGTTAATTACTGAGCGCCTTTAGCCCCAACAGCAGGGGTGCTTTTTACCCCAAATACCATACTTTTACATATTCTCTCGTTATTTAAAAACTATTGCTTTAATTATCGTAAACAAAACTGAAAATCATAAAGAAGACCTTTGTCTCAAAATATATGCATTAATTTTAGCGATTCTCATTTGCTACTTAAAGGTGCACTGTGTAATATTTAGAATGATCTATAGACAGAAATGCAATATAATATACATAACTACGTTTTCAGAGGAGTATAAAGACCTTATTAATGAACCGTTATGTTTTTATTACCTTAGAATGAGCAATTTCTATATACATACACCGCGGGTCCCCTTACATGGAAGTCGCCGCCATGTTTCTACAGTAGCCCTAAACGGACAAACTGCTCTACGTTTCGTCACTATGTTGTTCTGCCGAAAAGACACTGACACAAGGATGAACAAGTAACAGTATTATTCGCAATGACATCGGTTTATTGAATAATTAAGTAAATATGATTCCTTAATTTACCTTTGTAAAGAAACCTCATTGCTCTCTGCGGCCTCAGACGACGGCATCTTAGCCCTGTATCGGCCACCGTAGCTTCTCTAAAGGGGGGGACTGAGCCGTTGGTTGCAATTCGCAACCTCAACCGCTAGATGCCGCTAAAATCTACACACTGCACCTTTAAATCTGCTGTCCGTAACTTTTGGCACTCTAGCGGTTAATAAACAGAACAGCGTGCATCTCGCGGAAGAACACTGTAGCCGGATCTACTTCTCTTCATGCATACATATCACGCAGGCTACTCCGCAGCGGTACCTACCCGAACCAGCCTAAAATAGTCCCAATATAAACACTTATTATAGGTGTACCGTAGTGATTCAGGACAAGCCAAAAACACGGTTTGGAAAATGAATTCATGGTGTACTCACTTATTATATAAATTTTGTAAATTTTGAACACAAAAAGGTTACGGACTGCAGCTTTAAATCTACAACATATTAAAAAACCATAAAATATTAGATCAAGTAAGCACAGAATCATCTTTGCGCTGTGATCGCGTCAAGAATCAGACAAATATACACCTGCATCTTGAAAAGCGGATGATCTGGAAAGTGCTACGCCACGTGTTTGTGCCATCTAGTGGTCTAGAGGAAAATAATATCAATGGTGCCTTTTACCCCGTTTTACTATTATATCTCAAGTTAAGACCTAAGATAAGAAACATTAGGGGCATCCCAAATCACATACTTCCAGGGGTGTGGACTCGAGTCACATGACTCGAGACTGGACTCGGACTCGAGTCCCAAATTTGATGACTTGCGACTCAACTCGACATAATTAAAGAAGACTTGAGACTCGACTTAGACTTTGACAGCAATGACTCGAGACTTGACTTGGACTTGAGCCCTGTGACTCGGAAAGACTTGAGGACCAGATCGTGCTTGCGCTTGACTGGCAATAAACCAGAGACTGCATTCAGGGAGCGCTTGATACACAGTATGCTAGTATAAATTAATGGAGTAATAGCATAACTTACAACAAAAGAACCGAGATAACAAACAAACAAAAAAAATTACGTGATTTGTCCAGTAGCTATCTCCGCTCGTGAAAAGCGCTGCCCTGCCCGGTTGATCGCCGCTCAGCAGACACATGAGAAACGAGCGGTGCGGCCGATATCACTGGTGCTGGCCTCATCTTCACCGTGACCGCTGCTGTTAAATGCGGAACATATTCCTCACTTCTTTTGTTTGTCCAACACCGAGTGACAGGTCCCCATCCCGCCACGACGCTCGCAGCTCTGCCAACTCCATGTGCTTTAATTTTCATTTTTATTGGTAAACACCTCTCCGAGACATTTTTTTTGTGTGTGTATCAGATCTCCACTTTTTTTTGGTCAATCAGTTGCATATTTTAATTGCATGTGCATTTTATTTTATTTAAACCTCCATTAAGTTTAGAGTTAATCCATAATCAAGATTTAAATCTGAGTTTACAGTTATGGTGCAAATATTACTTAAATCCAGGATCAAAATGATGGGTTCAAATATAAACCTGCTCATTTTAAAGGTTTAAAGTTTGGTGCTTGATTTAAGCTGCTAGATTTAAAATTAATCATTGCAGAAAAATTTAGCTATAATTTGAAGAAGAAAAAAAAAGCGGCAATTGGCCTAACGATCATTTAAAATATAATTTGAAGAAGTGTTTCTTTCACAAAATGATTTGTGAATTGTAGTCTATATACAACTATAAAATATACAAATTTTTTCTCCCTCTTCACCAGGCACTCATTTCTCTTTTATTTCTTTCAGGATAAATAATTGAATTCATGTGTTGTAAATCAGTCTGTATAGCACATAGCCCCTAAATTTAGCGATCAACTATGCATATAATAAACTTATTTAACGTACAACATTTTGTCTTTGTTACTCTTAGTTATAAAGAATGGTAGCACAGCATTTTTGAAAGACTGTCTTCATGAGTTTGTCTGCATCCATATTG
>JAFVLL020013165.1:43797-129182 GCA_021397915.2 Tor tambroides | reverse complement strand
GACCTGAACCCCATATGGAATCTATGGGATATTTTCAAGAGAAAGATGAGAAACAGTCGATCCAACAATCCAGACAAGCTGAAGGCTCAGCAGTGCCATAGGCTGATCGCTTCCATGCCACACCTCACTGATGCTGAAATTTTTGTGCTAAAGGAGCCCCAACCAAGTATTGAGTGCATAAATAAACATACTTTTAAACATAACTTTACATACTGTAACTTGAACTTTTCTGTTTTGCAAATCCTTTTTTTGATTGATCTTAGGAAATATTCTAATATTTTGAGATACTGGATTTTTGAGATATATATATATATAGGGGTGGGTGATATGAAAAAAAATAATTTTTTTTTAGAAATATCACAATTAATGATTTTATCACGATTCTTTGTCATGTTGGTTTTACTATTTTGCAAGTTGTCTGAGCATTACAGCCAAACTAATTTCCCCATTATAAAGACAAAGCCTTTCAAGGTAACAAAATAATAAAAAAAAAGAGTGGCAGATATTTAGGCCAAAGTGGGTGTCACACTCACTGGAGCGAGGAGGCGAGGAACTTCTTCAATAACTTTTATTTAACAAATGCAGGAATCACTGGAGATACACATAAAACACTGAATGACAATCAGACCGGACACAGAGGCAGGGAAACACAGGGCTTAAGAACAGGAGACTAAACAAGATAATTAATAACACAAGGCTGGGAACTAATAAACTAATGATAACATAAAACGAGGAACGGAACAGGAAGTCCAAATATGGTCACGAGAGGAGGGGAAACAAGACACAGGACTGACAGTGGGCAAAGATAAAAATCTTTGTCATTATTTTATTTTTTTTAATAAAAAAAGATAAGAACAAAGATACACATTACAAATACATATAATATTCAAATAAAACAAACACTGCTTTATTTTCAGGTACAATAGGTGTATTTAGCAGGAGCATTCAAGAAATTGAGTGAACAAATATAAAAATAAAACACTATATAGACTGATTCCTAAAACAACTGTATTAAAGTTCTTCAGTCAAGAATAGTGAGTGATTTTTCTCTTTGCGTTTTGTTGTTTTATTAACGTTAAAGGAATAGTTCACCCAAAAATAAAAATTCTGTCATCTGTCTGTCAAATCTGTCATAGTGTTCTATTTTTGTACCACCATTTACTCACTCAAAAGTTGTTTTAAACCTGAATGAGTTTCTTTCTTCTGCTGAACATAAATGCTATTTTAAAGAATGTAGAAAACCAAACAGTTGCTGATCCACAGTGACTTCCATAGTATTTATTTTTTATTTATTTATTTTTTTGCTACTATCAAATTCAATGTGCAACAGCAACTGTTTGGTTACCCACATTCTTCAAAATATCTTCTTTTGTGTTCAGCACAAGAAAGAAATTAATACAGGTCTGGAACAACATGTGAGGGAGTAAATAATGACAGATTAAATTTTACAGTTGGCTGCATGTTTAATACTGTCCCTTTAAGACCTGCACGCATCTAATATACAGGCACGTATCCGTTTTTCTCTCAACTGTTTACTTTCATTTTAGACATATATGTAAACCTTGTGTGTTTTGAAAGTCATGAAAGTGAAAGTCATGACGTATTGTCAAGTATGGTGCTCTGCGTTTAGCCCATCCAAGTGCACACACACAACAGTGAGTAGTGAACAAATGCGCACACACACACACACACACACACACACACGCACGCGCACGCACACGCACACGCACACACACGCACACGCACACACACAAACACCCGGAGCAGTAGGCAGCCATTGCTCCAGCGCCCGGGGAGCAATTAGGGCTAATCCCAGTTGAACACCTCTGGTGTGACTGTAAATGCAGACCTTGAGCCAAAAACTCATCACCAAACACCAATGACTTGTACATATGTGTACAGTCATTTTAGACACTTCCAAAACTGTTGAAACAGAGATGGAAATACAATTTTTAAATACATGAATTATGTTCCCATCGTTGTTGCCACAGATTTGGAAGTGCATTTTTCTGTTCTAAAGAAGGAGGTGTCCCAATACTTTTGTCTATATAGTGTATGTACAAGTCATTGGTGTTAAGTCATTTGAGTTTTTGGCTCAAGGCCTGCATTTACAGTCATACCAGAGGTGTTAAACTGGGATTAGGACTTGGTTTTATGCAGACCATTCAAGTTCTTCCACACTGACTGAATCAATAATTTTCTTTTTGAACCTTGCCTTATACACAGAGGCATTGTCATGTTAGAATAGAAAAGGGTCCTGTTCAAACTGTTGCTATAATATTAGAAGCACACAATTTCCTAGAATATCATTATATGCTTTAACATTAAGATTTGTACTCATAGAAATGACTAAAGTAGTCAAACCTGTTCATTAGAAGGGGGCGACTCAATACTTTTGGCAATATAGTGTATATATATATATATATATATATATACACACACACACACACACACACACACACACTCATGATCAAATGTACAAGGAGATATACAAATATTTAAATGTATACATAAAACAAATAGGAGAATATAAAAAAATTAATATATATATATATATATATATATATATATTGGAGATTAAAAATTAAGATATATATAATTTAAAATTAAAATATATAATTTAAAATGAACTTTCAATTTTACATTTATTTTAAGACTTTTGCATTTCCCCAACCATTTGATTTATATTGCAGTATTTTTGTATTGATCAGCATTGATTTTTTTGCATTGATTGATTTAATGAATTATTTGTAAATCTGGTTTATTAATATATTTAAGCACACATTTGTTTATTTATTTATTTATTTATTTATTTATTTATTATTTTTGCATGTTCATCCTCTTTGGTCTTTACTGTAAGTGCCTTACAAGCACTGTAATAAAACTGCCACTTGTACTTGTTCTTAGACATGAGAAAATAACGTAAGAAATAAGATAAAGGAAGAGTTATAGGTTTGATTCACCTTGACGTGTTTGGTGAGCTGCAGCACTTGTTCCTGCAGTTCTGCATTGACCTTCTTGTCCTCCTCCACTTGCGTCTGGAGCCCGATTCGCTCCTCTCTCATTCTACGGCTTTCCTCTTTCAGTACTACAATCTCTTTATCCGAGTCTTCCTTCTGGAGTTCACTGTTGTGCTCCGCCACCCTGACAGAACAGAGAAAGTATTTAGCACAAACATGTTCAGACGAAGCTCTGATTGGCAGTCTAACAAAGGAAAATGAGAAACATCCAATCTTTAATTTTCTGCGTAAGCAACTGTTCACGTCTGTTCCTCAAAAAATTTTAGACTAGGCTGTTTTTTGGAGCTTGACATGGTCACCATCCACTTTCATAGCATGAGCGGTTCTGACATTCAGCTAATTTTCTTCTCTTGAGTTCCACGGAGGAAATTAACTCATGTTTGGAATGACATGAGAGTCAGTAAATGCCTTTTGGGTGAACCATCTTTATAAGAAAGCACTCTTACTTTCTGAGTCTCTCCTCTCTTTCTAAATCTTCCATCAGTTTTCTCTTTACATCCTCAAATTGATCTGGAAAACAGATGTTTCATAAGTTACAGTCACATACTCTTCATTATCACTGTTTTAAAATCACTTCACTCATCACCTTGCATCTGAAGTGTTGTGTCTTTCAGTTTCTGCTCCAAAGCTTTATTGGCCTCAGTAAGTTTCTCTTTGTCACTCTGAAGCAGAGTGATTGCCTTAGAGAAGAGAACAAAGTGAACATCCTCATTATTATATACAACACTGTATAAATATTGCGGAGATATTGTACAAATCAGTGTCTTTACCTGATTGGCCTCTTCAGAGTTTGTTCTCGCCCTCTCTTCTAAAGCTGCCATCTCATTGGTTAGCTTGCCAAGCTCCGCCTCCAGAGCCTGAATCTTTTCTAGTCCTTGAGTACGTGCATTAGACAAACTGGTGAGTCTTTCCACAAGGCCTAGATTCTCTTTATTCTAGAAGAAGAGAGAGAAAGGTTTTGAATTTCAGAGTCACTGCAGAAAAACATATATATTAATTTGTTAATTTGATGACATTTAAATTCAAACATGTGACAAATGTTTTTATCCAAAATTATTTACAGTACACTCAAAGTATACATTTGATCAGCAGCGTTATTTTACTATTATTTATATAATATTAAATTATTAATATTTTTAATTAGCTTTTATTTTTATATTTATTATGTTCATTTTAATTGTTGGTTAATTTTTAGTAATTTTGTGCCTTGTGCTTTTGTCATTTTTATAGTTTTGGGGTTCGTCTTTTAAGTTATTAACAATTTTTTTAATTTTAATACTTCAACTTCTTATTTCAGTTAATTTCATATACAACATTTCTAATTTTCAGTTAAGATCTTTAAGTTTTAATGTTAATTTTATTTTTAGATTCCATTTTATCAACTATCAATATGTAATTAACCTGGAAATCGAACCTATGATTTTGGCCTTGCTAACATCATGCTTGAGCAGTCGAGATACATGTTCTTGAAGTTATTTTGAAATAAGTCACATGCTTTAAAAAGTCACGTAGGAACAAAACAATCTCGATTCTTTCTCACAAATATCAATAAGATTAAATGGAGACTGAATGGACTTTTGATTAAAGGCAGGGTATGCAATTTTTCAAAAACGTTTTAGAAAACCGAGTCGGGGCCGAGTCCAATAACAAACGTGTAGCCAATCAGCAGTAAGGGGTGTGTCTACTCGTGATATGGAGGAGAGAGAGTTCAGTGAACAGCCGAGCCGAGCGACAGAAAGATAGAGATGGCGGATAAAAAACAGAAAGAGGAAAACGACTGCGGAACGATAAGGCAAGAAGTAGGACCCACGTAAATATCGGATCAGCTTTCCAGCGCTGGAGAGAACTCAAGGAGCGGAAGGCCTGCGATCGGACACCGAGGTTGCTTTGTTTCTTCTCCATAGGTGAGTAACACCGTATCTACACCAGACGCGCCGCGACGCAACAGCTAAAGCCTGCCTAAATTGGACGCGTGTATTTCAGCCGAGAATGTAGTTGTTTAAAACTCAAATCTGTGGTTTATTTATAAAAACAGCGCCTATTTGAAAATCGTGCTTTGCCGATTTCGGAGCCGTGAGCTCCACGCGATCACCGGGCGCTCAGTACTCATGTATCCTGAAGAGAGGAGCATAACCTCGGCTAGTCCTTCTGACATTTGCCGCTGGCTCTGATGTCGCTGTAGTGGATAAACATAAGATATAATACGTTTTGGGTAAATCTAACAGGTAATCTTTGGTCTTTATTCTATTAATATGTTTAAATGAAAATGAAAAGAGGCAATATTTGATATATTTCATCTGTAAATACAGTGAGGAAGATTGCAGCAGCCAAGGCGAGCTGATGTTATCAAGTACGCTGCTGTTTGCGAAATTACCGGACTTGCGTTCCGTCCGCGGGAGTTCACACTCTGAATCTAACTCGTGAAGTCCGAACTACCGAGGATGCAAGTCCGAAATTTGCGTACTTAGTATTGAGAATCGCGCACAGACCTAACGTTAAGTCACCAGACTATTTGCCTAATCTTCTTGGTAGTTTAGACCGCGATGGAAACGCAGACAGCAACAGGTCTGGGGGAAAAAAGTTCCGGGGACATATTGTTCCAGGTAATTTCGGTGGAAAAGTGGCTTATGTTTCACAGATCTAATCGTTGCCTGGGTTGCGTAGGCTACGTATATGTGGGGCGGATCTATCAAAATAGGGGCGAGACCCTTTTGGTGTAGGGTTGTGTTTGTTTTGGTGATTTCAAATATCAACATTGGCTTCCAGAAACTGCTTACCCTGCCTTTAAGTCTCCAGAGAAACAAACATCTTAACAATATCTCAAACATTGCTCAGATTTACCAAGATATCAAAGTCCACAATCAAAAGTGAGAGATTTCAATATGAACTCAAATATTTCTCACGCAATCATCTGAGCTGCTCTCCACATTTATTTTATAGCTCTCTAAACTTACTCTACTTCAACTACTTACTCATTTGTGTCTATTTTCATTCATCCAAAGGAATTTTAGGAGAAGCATCTGAGACAAAGCTCAAGACAAAGTCTTCTCCTCTATGTTTTCTGATTGTACCTGCTCTTCTATTTTCTTGCGCAGCTGCTGGACTCGGTACGACAGCTGCACGTTGATGACCAGTCGTCGCATGGTTTGAAAGCGTCGGCGCACCAGCCAAGCTCGAACGTATTTCTGCAGAACAAGAGCCTTGTGTTCTGCCACCATCTACAATAATACACAAAGATTCATGATCAAATATGTTACTATGTTACCAGGGTCAAAAGACCATCATCAAATGACGAATGATGAGACTTTGCCTTTCTGTAGCGCTTGCGGGCCATCCATCCTCTGGTGAAGGCCTGTATGGTGATTGCAGCCCTCAGGACGAGCTGGTAAATCCTCCGTACCAGATACCCACGACAGTGTCTCTGAATCACCACCGCAGCCCAAGCCTGCTTCAACACCAGAGCGGTCACAGTGCATCTGCAACAGAAAAGTTTTTAATGTACTCCAAATGTAGCATTTGATGAAAACATACAAGACGAGTTCTTGCATTTCATACGTTCTGTTCTTTAATTGTTTGTTTATGTACACATAAAACAGACTGACGTCTTTGGTTGCGTCACGTCAGCCATATTCTGCATCTTGATGCATTTTTAAGCCTGGAATACACTACGCGATTTTTGCCCCAATTTTCCACCGATTTACAGTCTGGTGAAGTTGATGCTAGTTGCTGAAAGTCAGAGCCAGTCTGCAGATTTGAGTTGACAGATTCCATAGAAAATCGCTTACTGTATGATGGTCACAGACTCTGATTTTTTAGCTTCAGATTTTGATTCCATCCAGTCGGAGGATATCAAATATGTTTGAAATTTTCAGCCGATTTTAGAACACATTGTTTTCATTTGTCATGCGTCTCCTAGCAACAACGCGCACATTTCTGCGTGAGTTTGTTATGATCGGAACGACTTTAAAGTCTAGTAGTGTATGATCCTCGGTCGTGTAGTGTGTGATGCCCAGTTTTCCTTTGTCACTATTTACAAAGTCGGTAAGTGTGATGCCTAGTGTTTTTGAAATCTGTTCAGATTTTAAAAGTCGTGTAGTGTATTCCAGCCTTAAGGGTGCGTTCACTCTTGTAGTTCGGTTCTCTTGGTTCGTTTGGTCTGGATCAAAAAAGAAAATGATACATTTGGTCCTGGTTCGCTTAGCGTTCACACTGGCATTTTTTGACAGCGAGCCTAAAGATACCAAACCTAAAGGCATAGTCATACGTTCACGACCTGATTGGTCGGGTTGAATGACGTATATTTCATGACAGAACTTACCGAACGCCCCAAACAATAGGTGTGTTCGACTTAAAGCAGTGTATGACAAGCACCCATTCACCGATTGGTCTGTTTAGCGCCGCTTTAAATCGCATACACCTAATGCCTTCTGCTGAACTAAGCGCTCATTGTTGCACGTACATATTTTATTTTCACCACCTGCAAACTCACAAAGAGCTCATAAAAGGCACTTTACCTCCTTGTTGCTCCACATTTGCCCTCTGCTCATTTTGTTTTGGATACACCGCTCGTTCCACGTCGTCAAATTATGTCACATAGAGTCGCATCTTGTCATTACTTCCTGTTTTTGGTTCGTTTAGAAGTATTTGGTCTGTGTTGGGTTCAAATTTAATTCAAACCGCACCAGAGGTCGTTTGGAAGCGGACCGAGACCCATCTTTTTAGAGGTCTCGGTACGCTTATTTGATGCGCACCAAGGTTCGGATGGCAGCATTCACACTTACTCAAATGAACTGCGCTAACAGAGCAATCGCACCAGAGTTTGTTTAAATCGAATCAAACATGACAAGTGTGAACACACCCTAAAATGACAAATTTGGCTTGGCACATCCATAAGTGCCATTTTTGAAGATTGAATGAAACAGGTTTATTACTGTTAACGAAAACTACAACCGTAAACATTTTTGTTACTACATAATAAAATAAACTTTAACTGAAATATAATAAAATATAAAAAACGTTTTATATTTCAGTTAGTTGCAAGATTTTCAGTTAGTTTAACATGATGCAGTAAAATAACTAAAGCTTTAATAAAAATTCTATTTTATTATTCATTAAAAATAATAAAAACTGCAAAAACAACAAAATTACAACAACTTGAACTAAAATTAAAATGGAAAATATAAAAATTAAAACAGACTCAAAATATTAATTAAAAACTATAAAAGCATCTAAAAGAACACTGGAATGAATGAATAACAGTTTGAAATTCAATCTAAGTTTTATGGACTACTTTTATGGTGCTCGTTTGTCCTTTTTGGAGTTTGGCTTGCTTAACATGTTTTGTATTCGAAGGAAGACAGGAAGTCACATACATTTGCAAAAACATGGGGGTTTTACCTTTTAAAAATGCTCAAGACTGCTGTATTTTGCTCCATTCTGCATTCTGTTGTGCTAATTTCTACCATTTTTTTACAGGTTTTTTTAAAGGGGACCTATTATGCAAAAATCACTTTTATAAGCTGTTTGAACACAGTTGTGTGGCCGCAGTGTGTGAAAACAACCAGCCTATAATGTTAAAAATCCACTAACTATTTTTTTTTATAAAACCAATAAGTCATAAACAGTCTCTCCAAACGAGCTGTTTCAGATTCTCCCCCTCTGCGCGTCACTGAGGGGGAAAAGTCCCACCCATTTGTGACTCTCTGCCCTATTAGCATAAACACAGCCCTGAGTGAGAAGCTGCGGTCCGCCATTACTGGAGATATATACAATGTCAGCACCAAAGAGGCTTTACAAGTGTTGTGTTTTGGGATGCACTAATAAATATTAGTGCATCTAATAACAAATAGCGCATCACGATAATCTCCCCTCATCTGAGCCGAGGACACTGTGGTTAAATTTCATTTTCGAAGGAAACATCCTGGAAAAAAATCAGCGTATGTCCCCAATATGTTTAGGAATTAATACCAACGGCCGTGCGCTGAACGTCAGCTCCAGACAAAGTAAGTATCATCACGTGTTTGTTTTCCAAATTGCCTTTCTGAAAGAGCTTGGCACTCTGTAAGGCTAATGATGCTAAAGCTATCATTGTCTCTTGTGTGTTTGCACTGATGCTGCCTTCAAGTGCTGCCAGAATGATCGTGAATAGGAATGTGGTAGTTAAAAGTTGCGTATGAAAGCAATGTGAGTCGATCGCTTGAAGTTATCGAGCTCATAATCAGAAGTGGGACTTATAAATTCTGTGATAGCATGAGACCAGCTATGTTGTTATTTTTATCCCGCCGTGCTCCCCGTCTGTGTAATTCATAAACGTGAATTTATTATGCACAGTATAATCAGATGACTGACTTTGAAAACAAGTAGTTTTCTGCAAAGATAACAGGCTTGTATTAATAGGGGAATGTTTATTTGCAAAGGCTAGCACTGCTAATGTGGAACTTGAGCTCTTGAAGATCCGCCCTCTTCTCCAGGAGCAACAGCTTACTCGCATTTAAAGTAACACACTCAAAACAGCGCGTTTTGGCTTACACCCTAAAAATGGCAATTTTAACAAGCTGTAAAAATTTATCTGTGGGGTATATTGAGCTAAAACTTCACATATATGCTCTGGGGACATCAGAGCCTTATTTTACATCTTGTAAAAACGGGCATAATAGGTCCCCTTTAATACTAATACGTTTATTCTGCAAGGATGCATTAAAATGATCAAAAAGTGGCAGTAAAGGCATTTACTATAATGTTACCAAAAAATTCCATTCAAGTAAATGCTGTTCTTTTGAACTTTTCATTCATCAAAGAATCCTAAAAAATGTATGATGGTTTCCACAAAAATATAAAGCAGCATTTTCAACATTAATAATAAGAAATGTTTCTTGAGCAGCAAATCAGCATATTAGAATGATTTCTGAAGAATCATGTGACACTGAAGACTTGAGTAATGATGCTGAAAATTCAGCTTTGCATCATAAATAAATCAGATCTTTTAAAAATATATTCAAATAGAAAACAGTTATTTTTAATTATAATATTATTTTACAATATTATTGTATTTTTGATCAAGAACGATTCAAGAACATTTGGATTGCTAGCACTCTGGAAACACTCACCTGATCTGTTTCTTTCCACGCACGTACTGTTGGATTGTGATGGCAGCTTGTCTCATGTGCAGGAACCTGCGTCTCTGCCTCCAGCCCCTCACGTGCTTCTGGATGGTCACGCAAGCCGCCCGAAGATGATCCAAACGCAGCTTCTCCAGGTACGCCACCTGTCCCGCCCTGAAGAAGATCTTAGTCCGACCGAACTTGTACTGGTTGGAATCCTGTAATTGATCAAAGAGGACTTTTTCAGAAAATGGTTGAAGAAGACAAGCTCTCAGACGTACCACAGTGTGTTTCTCTTACAGGAATGAGTCTCTGCAGAACCGTCTTGCACGTCTGCTTCTTCTCTCCCACCTTCAGCTCCGACTGGCTCATCAAGATACTGTAACGGCTGTAAAACTCTATATACGTCCACCTGTAAGGATGGACAGAGACGATGAGAACAGTAGAGATTAGTGATGACATGAAAAATCACTAATCTGTACATCTGTGCCCATTTTAACATTTTAACATGGGTTTTCTGATATGTTTTTGATTACTCCAGTGTTTCTTGAGATTTTTGTTGAATTTTTAAAATGATTAAAAAAATGAAAATATTAATCATTCTCACAAAAACATGTCCAGGTCACATAAAAACATGAGGTAAAAAACAAGAAATTATATTTTGCATGAGGAAATTTATGATACTGTGGCATTATTTTCATGACAATTAAACACATTTTCAGAATATAATATAATTTTTTAAAAAATACTTCAGGAATATTTTCTGTAATTTACAGTGATGATTTGTTTCACATTATAGTATTTTTTAAATTTAAATAAATAAATAAGTACAAAAAAGTCACAAAGCAAATAATAATCATAATGGTCCTAAATATATAAGCAAAATATAATATCTTATTTCTTCCTTTTGATTTTGAAGTAAAATATGACCTGGACATGTCCTTGACAAGTTTTATTAATTAAGTTGTTTTGTTTATATACTATTTTATACATTATTATTCTGAATTTTAGGTTAATTAAATTTTAGTAATTTTGTTATGTGCGTTTGTCATTTTTATTTATTTTTTATATATTTCTGTTTAGCTTCCATTTATTTTTATTTCAGTTTTAGTAATTTAGTACTTAAAACGAAATTTTTTTTTCCACATTTTCAGTTTTTCATCTAATATTTTTATTTTATTTCAGCTTTTTTTTATTCTATTTATTTTAATTAATTATTTTAATTCATTAAATTGGACTAAATTTAGTTTTAGGTAACACTAATATTCCTTCATAGATATGCCTTCCTACATATTTCTGTGTTTTGTGTCATTCAGTCCCATGATATCTGTATGAAAATCAGAGAGTCTTCAAAGAACTGTCCAAAATGAAGTTAAAAAGGCCACAAAGTGATGTATTGATGGTGCACGGAAAGTTTAAGCAAATCTAAAACTTGTAAGATGCTCAAAGTTACAGTATCTGAGAACACAGAAGTTCTGAAAGTTTTAATAAACATGAGGGAAGGACTGACTGAGGTACTGGTCACCTGGAGGGGTAACTCTGGGCGCTGATACGAATGGTCTCCAGCACACCACAGGCCCTCAGCTGCTGCACCACACGCTTTGAGTCATACCTAAACATACACACACACAAATAAATATACTGTATGCAAAAAAACACAAATAAATAAATACACGCACAAATAAAGCAATTCAGGCTTGTTGTCACTTACTCAAATGGCAGTTTGTCCTCATTGGGTTTAATACAGCGCACGTAATGAGGTGTAGTAGCATTCAGCGTCTCCATTAACAGGTACAAGGAACTTCGAAACTAAATAAAACGTATATATTAAATCAAATCTTTCAAAATGAGTTAAACAGCCAAGCAGACATGATTATTATCGTTAGTACTGACTGTGATTTTGTACCTTGTCTCCTACAGTGCTTCTCAGCTGCTTGTTTGAAGCTTTAACTCTGGGTTGTGCCGGTGTCACCTTGATAATCTTATGGCCAGAATTTGGTTCCTCCTCTTTAAAAAAATCTGCCAAGACAGCAAACTAACAACACAGAAATTAAATAAACAACATTATAATGACATTAAACTTCATTAAACATGAAGGGAGCTATTAGCGTGATACCTGACTAGCGCGCATGATGTCCACCAGCTCTTCATAAAACGTGTCTCTGTTCTTCTCCAAAAAACCTTTACACTGGTATTCTACCTAAAGAAAACAGTTTCAGTTCTTTATGCACCATTAACACTATTTTAAGACAACACAGAGAGAGGTAATAGCCTCTCACCTTATCAGCAAAATGCTGGATCACAAAAGAGTCATTAGACATCCGGGGTTTCTCAAACAGTGGCTTTGAGCCTAGAAAATTGTACAGCTTTTGCAGCCAGTTTTTATCAGTGCCCTGCGGGAACTGTGGGAGATGAAAAATGATTCAGTTAGTGCAAAGAATTATAATAATGATCCTAAATATAGGATTTTTCTTGGTTTTCTTTAAGCAAAATATAATGTCTTACTGATTTTGAAGTAAAATATGACCTGGACATGTTCTTGACAGGTTTCATAAAATTATAAACTGCAGTATATCACTGTGATATGTGCAATATGATAATACTATAATAGTATATGTCATTATACTATATTTGGGATTAGATAATTTTCAGTTTTAAATTAAGTTTTAGTAATTTTGTTATGTTTTTTTATATATATATCTATTTATTTCTATAATGAACTGACTTTAACTGAAAATTGACTGCTGTCTGTTTGCATTATTATACACTATTTTTCTTATTTAATACTGTAAAGCTGCTTTGACACAATCTGTATTGTTAAAAGCGCTATATAAATAACTAAACTTCACTTGACTTGAGATTAAATGAAAATTAAGAACATAAATTTATCATCAAATTTTCCTAAAACCAATTCATCTGAATTATACACATATCACAATTTGTGTCCTAACAGCCAATCAGAACATATCTGATGCTTAATATTCAGCGGGTGGGCGGGTTTGAACCAATGAGATTTAACTGTGGGCGGAGCTACCTAGCAAGTTGCAACAGTAACATAAACCACCACTTTCTTTAAGGCTGGTTAAGACAGAATTTTTATCAACAGTGTTATTCTCACCAGACACTCCTCATCCAAAAGGTCCAGAATGCCCATCTTAGCCTCGATAAGATCAATAACAGGCTGATTGTCGTAGAAATCGATCAGCGTCCACGGAATGTCCTCTTTCATGTACTCCTCCTGCTCCAGTTTAAACACGTGCTGATGGGATGATAATCAGCGACACGTTTTTATATCTTCCACTACAAATCAAATTTATTTCATGGAAAAGACCATAAAGATGAACTCACCAGGTTGAACTGCTGCTGCAGCATAGTTGATGCAGAACTGCTCGAAACTGTTAATGTCAAAGGTCTCAAATCTAGGGGAAGCCAAGAGACAGATCAACATTAGAAAAATGCTACATTAAAGAGCCCATTCACACAGAATGATAACTATAAATATAACCATATTAGCATCCACACCGGTGTGCAATACTGTTCTATTTATTACAAGCACAGTGCAGTTTGGTCGTCTGCTGCTTCAAATATTTGAGCTCTTTAAAGCAAGATGAATTCTGATTGGCTGTCAATGTTTTTTTATAATTTATTAGAATGAAAAACCCTTATTTTATTATTGTATATCTTTATTTTATCATTATCGTTTTTGGTGTGAATGGGACTTGATACTATCGCTCATGTAACCTTGGACTAAAACTAGCACTTGCAGCACCTGTCAGTGGTAAATGACTTGAGATGTAGATGAATTCAAGATAACATACCCATAAATATCCAACACCCCAATAAATGAATGTTGTTTCCCAGGGACCATTAGTGCCTGGTTGATCTTGTGGATGACATAGTCGAAAAGATGGGCATAGATGTGTTTGGCAAGGGCATCGCGGGCATTGATGGCCCGTTCCTTAGGCTGCGGTTTCACCACTGTCTCTGCAGTCAGGACTATTTGTCTGTGACACAGCCAGCGGCACATGCTGTCCATGTTGACGCCCATCAGCTCACAGAATATGGCCAAGTGAGGGTCTCTGGACTGAGAGAAAGCAGAATGAACATCTGATGAAACATCTAGAAAGTCCTGATTTAGCCTAACATCAATTATCAAAGCAAAAACACCTGTACATATAGACATATTTCTTACACTGATGGATGATTTCTCAGAGCCATTCTCCTTGATTACTACGTTTCCCAAATGCAGAATCGCAGCGAGCACCTTAAACACGTCAGCCTGAAAACTGTCCTTAAGACCTGAAGAGAAGCAAGGCAGCACCAACACAGCACAAGAATTGTGCTCTTGATAAATATGATGAAAAATAAACCAGAAATTTTTGTAAGTATCTGTTACCTAGTAGACTGAACGTTCTGCGTGTTTCTGCCATGTCAGCACGGTCATCCACACCCTCGATTTCTGTCTCACAACCCAGACGTGTAATTAAACTTGTCTGCTCCCACTAATCAACAGATGAAGAACACGGCAGCATTACAGACAGGATTTCCACTCTACATTTTTTTATCCCATTTGGCTTATCTGAAAGCTGCTCTTTATACATTTTAAATATTAAACATGAAATTAATGTCACTTTAACCAGTCCATGATAAATTATAATGTATTATTATGCTAAAAAAAACTATCTATCTATCTGTCTGTCTGTCTGTCTAACTACCTGTCATCTATCTATCTGTCAAACTATCTATCTATCTATCTATCTATCTATCTATCTGTCTATCTATCTGTCTGTCTGTCTAACTACCTGTCATCTATCTATCTGTCAAACTATCTATCTATCTATCTATCTATCTATCTGTCTATCTGTCTGTCAAAATACCTATCTATCTATCTATCTATCTATCTATCTATCTATCTATCTGTCTGTCTGTCAAACTACGTCATCTGTCTATCTGTCAAACTATCTATCTATCTATCTGTCTGTCTGTCTGTCTGTCTGTCTGTCTAACTACCTGTCATCTATCTATCTGTCAAACTATCTATCTATCTATCTATCTATCTATCTATCTATCTATCTATCTATCTGTCTATCTGTCTGTCAAAATACCTATCTATCTATCTATCTATCTATCTATCTGTCTGTCTGTCAAACTACGTCATCTGTCTATCTGTCAAACTATCTATCTATCTATCTGTCTGTCTGTCTGTCTGTCTGTCTATCTATCTATCTGTCTGTCTGTATCTATCTATCTATCTATCTATCTATCTATCTATCTATCTATCAGTCTGTCTGTCTGTCTGTCTTTATCTATCTATCTATCTATCTATCTATCTGTCTGTCTTTCTCTATCTATCTATCTATCTATCTATCTATCTATTTATCTATCTGTTTTTATCTATCTATCTATCTGTCTATCTGTCTATCTCTCTATCTGTCTGTCTTTCTGTCTTTCTCTGTCTATCTATCTATCTATCTATCTATCTGTCTGTCTGTCTGTGTCTTTATCTATCTATCATCTTACTGTCTATCTATCTATCTATCTGTCTGTCTGTCTTTATCTATCTGTCTATCTGTCTGTCTTTATCTATCTATCTATCTGTCTGTCTGTCTGTCTGTCTATCTATCTATCTATCTATCTGTCTGTCTGTTTTTATCTATCTATCTGTCTTTCTGTCTTTCTCTATCTATCTATCTATCTATCTATCTATCTGTCTGTCTGTCTGTCTATCTGTCTTTATCTATCTATCTGTCTATCTATCTATTTGTCTGTCTGTCTTTATCTATCTATCTGTCTGTCTGTCTGTCTATCTTTCTGTCTGTCTATATCTATCTATCTATCTATCTATCTATCTGTCTGTCTGTCTGTCTATGTATCTATCTATCTATCTATCTATCTATCTATCTGTCTGTCTGTCTGTCTAATCATTCATTCAACTACCTGTCATCTATCTATCTGTCTAAACTATCTATTATCTATCTATCTATCTATCTAATTATATCATTTATTCATCATCTTGTTCATTTGTAAGATGTTAGATTATTTATTTATTCATCTATCATCTGATTTGAGTTCAACAACCACGCCATCTGTCTATCTGTCAAACTATCTATCTATCTATCTGTCTGTCTGTCTGTCTGTCTGTCTGTCTAACTACCTGTCATCTATCTATCTGTCAAACTATCTATCTATCTATCTATCTGTCAAACTACCTATCATATATCTATCTATCTATCTATCTATCTAGCTATCTATCTGTTAGTCAAACAATCTGTCTACTACCTATAAAACCATTTTTATTCTGACTTTGTATAAAAATGTATTACTTTTTGGTAGTCCAATCAGCTTTTTGAGTTTATTATAGTATAATTATAATATTATAATTTAAAATTTATATGAATGTATGTTTCATGTCATTTAACACAGGTCACCAACTTTCACCATAAATATATATATATATATATATATATATATATATATATATAGTTAACATTTTTAAATAATATTTTTCTATCTTTCCTTCTATTTCCAAAGATCCAAATAGAAAACTCCAAATGGGGGAAAAAAAATTCTGATAAGAAGGTTCTTGGACACTGAAAGTGCTGCAAATAACCTTTTTAATGTAGTGTATTATGTATGAAAAATACTTTTAATTTCTAAAATAATTCTATATTCTATAAACAGCTGCTCGTTGTTCAGATTTATCGCTTGTTTTCTGTCCTACCGTCCCATCCTCCAGCTGAAGTTCCAGCACAGTATCACCAGGCTTGAAATCTGTCAGAATCTCCGCAGATTTCCAAACATTTTCCGCGTCAGGGATCCACACCCTGTTATACTACAACAGAAAACTCACATTACACAGCTATTTCATAAAATTGTGCTTTGGAAAATGAGCAATTTCATATGGCTTAGGTTTTTGCGCTTGTCCTGCGCTTTTAACAATAACAAAACTACCTACGAGCAGGAATGATTACCATATGTCACAACTATAACTAAGCTTGACTCAATAATGCCGTTGAGAGTTTTCGACAAGACTATTATCTTCTCAAATGCATACATTCTAGACTAAAATATCACGTTATTAAACATGCTAAAACTTAAAAGTGAAGCACTTGCTAAGCATACCTTTGTATACAACTCCGACAGAGCCATGGCAACAGGAGACGCGTCCCTTCTCACAGATTTACTTCATATTGAATGCACTTTCGCATGATACTTACAAGCGAAACTAATATTCATACGCTTAACTTTTTAGCCATGGCACCTGCTATAAGTCTGGAAATGACGGTGGGAAATTCCTCGCTCACCTGCGATCCCCGGCGAAACTACGAGTCCTACTATAGTGAAGGAAAGCTGCTTAATATTCATGAGTTTTATTAACATACACGGAACAAGTATTAATATTCATGAACACGTCTTTTTTGTTCTTTTTCTGCGGTTGTATTTCACTAATTAGTACATTTCAACGTACCAAAAATGTTTTAGAAATATTTATAAGTTAATGAAATTCCATACATAAAAGTTCACAAGTCTAAGTTTTTAATAAACTCAAAGTGCATCCAGTTACATCCTGAGGTAATCATTCACTGCACTTTGAATTTAGTTTCTAATGAAGAATATCGAGTTTAAACTAAGTAGAGAGGACAGAAATTATTAAAATAAACATGGATAGAAAAACAATAACAGCGATGAAAGCATTTCTATACAATAAAATATTTAAAACTATAGTGTCACATGTGCTTTAATTTAATAAATGGAATACGAATAGCCTTTATTTATCACAAAAAAGTCACTTTTAATAAAGCCGGTGTATGACCTATTTAATATTCATGAGGTTATCCTTCGCCATAGTGCGGTTCGCGACGCGCGAACTTTGACTGCTTCCACCGTGCGCGAGTGAGTCTCGTGACTCTGTGTGTTCATTTGAACAAGAATTTGAGAGCAAAGGAACAGGATACTGCTCTTACTCATTTAGTCAATGACTGCATAAGTATGCGGCCATATGATCCAGCTGATCGGACATGAAGACAAGTTTATGGTCTTAATGCAAATACATTAAAATACAGGTGAAAAAATGATCGGAATTGTTTATTGGACAATTTGGCCTTTAAACATTTCCATCACACACAGACTAGACATCCACTCATCCTCAAGAAGCACAAATTAATCTTTATCTTTATTAATGAAAAAATTAGATTTTTATTTTAATATTCTTATATAAAAAAAGAAAGTGAATATTCTAGATTTAACAATCTCCTTTCTCAACAGTCAAACTGCATTGTTATTTTGAGAAGAACTAGCCTAAACTCTGTTTTGAAGTTATTCCATCTGAATCAAATATTTTCAGATGGGATCAGTACTGTGAAAATATATAAAATGTCTTTCTATAGCAATTAGCTTTACAAGTAAAATGCAATGTCAGGTATGAAAAGTGAAACCTGCTGCACTGCAGAGGATGTTAGATCATCAAGATCAGCAGTGTGCAAAATCAGGTAATACCAGTTTCGTCCTCTCCACAGTGCTGGAAATTACAAAAATAAAAAGAATCTGAGAAGCACTACAAACTCATGTTCTGAAGGCTACATTTCCAATAAAAATACCTGTGTAAATCTGTGAAATGACCAGTAACAATTCAGTATGTAAAAAGATCTACTTGAAAGTGAAATTATCTGTACATTAAGAGGCAATATCATTATCTGTCTTGTAAGATCCATGTCATTTCACCAGTTGTGGCTTTGGTTATATGTGACATATTTTAATGGTTAATACAATGTACAGTACACAACAAGCAATATTGCAAAATTTAATCAGGCATGGAAAAGAATACCCTATTCAGTGAAAGAGTTCTCGCCTGTCGTCTATGGATTCCTCCAAAACTGAAGATGTTCACTGCCCAGTCAGTGACTGAATTTAGAGTAGCATACTGTATTACTCCAGCTATTTCCCGTGTGGGGGAAAGTTACTTTTAAAAAAAGTCATGCATTACAATATTGCTTTACTCCATAAAAAATAACTAATTGCGTTACCTAGTTACTTTTTGTGGAAAGTCATACGTTGTTACTTTAAATGTAATCTGATTACGTTACTTGTAATGTGCTATCTACAACACTGGCTTTTTCTGCCATATAAAGACGTTCAGCTAGAAGATATGAAAGGTCATAAACACACCATAAAATAGTGCATAAGCCATATAATATCTTACCATGTTTGAATTCCATACCATGATTCAATTCAATTCAATTCAAGTTTATTTGTATAGCGCTTTTCACGATACAAATCGCTGCAAAGCAGCTTTACAGGAAATTAAGTTTCTACAATATTTACATATTGTAGAAACTTAATATATTTAACATATGACAAAATTTGGTAATTCTGTATGTTGTCTGAGGGTTGGCATCATCTGAGGTCCTCTGAGGAGTTGGCATCATCTCTTCTCAGGTGTTTGGTCATCTCAGATCATTTAAGGGTTGGATTCAAACTGAAGCTTGTGCAATTCCTATTTACCATGGGATGTTAATTCCATAGCAATAACAGAGAAATACACTATATTGCCAAAAGTATTTGGTTGCCCCCTTCTAATGAACAGGTTTGACTACTTTAGTAATTTCTATGAGTACAAATCTTAATGTTAAAGCATATAATGATATTCTAGGAAATTGTGTGCTTCTAATATTACAGCAACAGCTTGGACAGGACCCTTTTCTATTCTAACATGACAATGCCTCTGTGTATAAGGCAAGGTTCAAAAAGAAAATTATTGATTCAGTCAGTGTGGAAGAACTTGACTGGTCTGCATAAAACCAAGTCCTAATCCCAGTTTAACACTGGCTCTGGTGTGACTAAAAATGCAGACCTTGAGCCAAAAAGGAACAACGATGAGCAACAACGATGGGAACATAATTCATGTATTTAAAAATTGTATTTCCAGCTCTGTTGCAACAGTTTTGGAAGTGTCTAAAATGACTGTACCCATATGTACAAGTCATTGGTGTTTGGTGATGAGTTTTTGGCTTCAATGTATTTGTATGATAAATTGTTTGCGATGTTCCTCATTTATGAACTGCTTAGGATTGAAGCATCTGCTAAATTACTAAATTAAAACATTAATTTTAATTGTTTTCTTTATTTCAAATTTGGAGCTTGTAGACCAGGTACCAATGACAGCGCCCTCTGTGGCTGTCTGTGGCTGCTATAACAGGAACCTCTGTTCAGATGATTTCTGGCTTTTAAACCTCTTGGGCAGCTTTTGATAGGAACCCCTTTGATAGGAACCCCTGCTGAGACGTATCTCAGACTGTCACTGAGATGTTCTTGGGAGCTTGCTTGGCAGGGAATTTTACAGGAACCTCTGAAGCATCAGACACAGGAACCTTTGTGTGTCTGTGACAGAAATTGCTGGAGCAGCTGAGACCAAGAACTCTGGCATTGAGGAAGATGAGAGAGACGTGTGGACAAGCCATAGCAGGAACCTCTTTAGTAGCTGTGGCTTGCTTGATGGCAGAGAATGGGAACTCTGTCATTGTGTAGGTGAAGACAGAGAGCTCTGGCATTTGGACAGCTGCGGCAGGAACCTCAGGAATGGAGTGGCCATGATGGGAAAAACAAAAAGGGACAACCAAAAGAAGTATGTACATATATACAGTATGTACACATCCCTCCTGGAAGCAGTACCGCCAGACGCAAATACTGCTTCCTCAAGCCAAGGCGCAAGACGCTACACAAGGCTTGCTCGCCCTGCAAGACGCAAAGGCGAGAGGAGGGACGGAAGCGTCTCCCACTGCAGCCCGCAAGACGCAAAACTGCATGAGAGACACCAACTGGAGTGGTCTTATGAGACGACCTGAAACAAAACAGAAAAAAGAACAAGGTTAGACTTTTTGGTTCCTTCCCATGAGTAATTAATTATTTTTAGCTGATCTTAACTTCACTACCTTAAACCAGTTGTGGGACATGATTTGCCCCAGACCAAGTTGCCGACTTGGCTTTTCATGCAGGAGAGCCCTGAGGAGGTGACAGCATTCTGTGCAGGAAGACAGGAAAGACATCTAATTATTACCTTACACTTCACATCTTCTCTAAGATATTTGGTATGATTCTGATTTTTTTTTTTTTTGAGATGAAGATCTCACCTTTTGACAGGCCGGGTTTGGACCACTGCTTGTACTGCAGCAGGAACAGGTCATAGTCACTAGGAAAGCGTCCACACAACAATGTGGACATCACAATCCCTAGTGACCAGACCGTCGCCAGCCCACCGTAGTACTTCTCCCTGCTGTGGCACTCTGGAGGGGAGTACGCTGCTGTGCCTAGAGGAGAGCAGAGTTTGTATGATGTGTAAGTTTGCATTAATACAGAACTATTGTTCTGTATCTATTAGGAAGAAATGAATTACATCACACATACCACAGTATGACCTGTACGGTGACCTCCTCAGAATGTCCCCGCATCCGAAGTCACTCAGCTTGACTTCGGATATCTCCCTATTTATCAGTAGGTTGTCCAGTTTGACGTCATGGTAGAGCACTCTGTGGAGTCAGCACATGTTTGCTGCCTGAGTCGCCTGTCACATGATCTGCCGTGTTGTTTCTTCATCGAGGCTTCCACCGTGACGCCTGATGAACTCTACCAGATTCTCAAAGGGAGAGGGACATTTGAGGACCACGACGAAGTGGTTAGGGTGGTCCGTCCAGTCCAGCAGCTTGATGATTTCTGGCACGCTGGGACCTTTATTCGCCAGGATGGTGAGAGCGATTTCTTTTGGAAAGGGGAGTGGATGATCAGGCTAGAAGAGTTGAGTTTTAAGGATGCGGGTGGTTTCTCAAATAGGGATTTGTATTAATGTTAATATGAGATGTTTCATATTGTTTAGATAGTTCAATGTACTTACAATAAATATACATTCCATGTGTTGGGTCTTTGTGACATATTTCAAAGCCACCTGATGAACAACAAAAAAATTAACTTAAAGATAAGAGGTTAAGACAGGACAAACATTTGCTAGCTTGATAATATGTTATTATATTAACTTACTTTGAGATTATCATCCAAACATCTCCCTTCATACACAACACCAAAACCACCTTTCCCCAGCTGATCACCAATGGTGTAGCGGCTGAAGATGTAGTCTATTAAAAGATAAAATAACATGAAAATTGAAATACTGAGAGGATGTGTCAGGCAGTATTCAGTCTAAAACCTATTTAAACTAATTTTCATGTAATTATTATTTTTAATGACTGAATATTTCTATAGTTTTAACATATATTAGTACATACTGAATATATACATATAACAGTAATGTGTTTAACATGTAAAGGAATAAAGATCTAAACATGGCCACAATGTGGATTTTGATATAATATGTGCTGATATATATTTCTGATTTTGTGTTTGATGGTATTGATGGTTTTAGTATTTATGTTGTCAAAGTAGAGCTGTATTGAAAAACACATTCTCATAAGATGGCTGTGTCATGTACCATCACTACTTCTTCCTGCCCATGCCACCTTCCTCTTCTCTCCCTCATTCTGCTGCTGCTCCTGCTCTCCCTGACCTGAGCTGCTCTCTGGAGGCTGTTTTTTGGCAGCTCTGAAGAAAGAGCGCAGCCTCCGCCACCACTTCTTACTCTTTTTTTTCTCCTTCACTCTCTCTGCCTCCTTCCTTTCCTTCTCCTCCCTCTACTGCTCCTCCTCCTCCAGCACCGCTGTGTTGGTGCTGGGTTTTGGGGGTGTACTTAGATGTTGATCGTACACCTCGCCAACCGTCATCGGACTCACTTTCGTAACTTTCTGTCCCATCACTGTGAAAACTCACTGACCACTACAACAAACCCACAAAGAATGTAAGAATGTCGCGCTCTTTATAAAGCCCGCGAGTTCTATTCGAACGCGCTCTATGGCGTAATAAGGTTTGAGCGTCTCAGAACTTTCTTAATTATTTCCGTTCACTCCTATCCATAAAACATGATAATAAATAAATAAATAAAAACTATATTAAATGTATTTTTGTATTTAAATCTATATATAGGCTATGTAACGTTATATGGCTTTTATACTCTTCAAATTATCTCTACAATTGTTTTCTATAGATTAAATAAAATATTTCATCAACTGCACTGCAAATGATCTGACAAACACAAGATAACATTCACTTAACGTTAAATGGTATGAGACGACTGGATGTTTTCAGCTGATTTCCTATTGAATTGTCACCAACTGAACTGCAGTGGTCAAACTATTTAAAATATTCTTAATTAACCTACAAACTTGATCATAATGCACAATGTTTCCATCTGAGATGTATTTTGAGGTGCAGCTCGTCATAAATGGAGTGTTTGACTAGTTAGCAGTAAAACGGTTACCTCACCTGATATGTTCGTAGATTTGTCTTGTTAGATGTATTCGACTCTTCGGAATGGAAATATGGACATTTATTTCTAAACGTCATACTTTTTTCGCTCTTTCAATTAATCTCATAAAACTAGCGAGCTAAACCAGTAGTGGTAGCCTACTGACGGTGTCATAACATGGCTGTAGGCGCGAAAAGCTGAGGATCAAACAAACCGATTTCCGCTGGAACCGCTCCGATTGATTCAAACTCAAACTCGTGACTTCGATCATTCATTCAAACAATTCACTAACAAAAGTCAGTTCAAAGAGATATTCATTTTTTTAATTTAGACATTTGTAATGATTTTAAAAAGCACGTAGTGATGGATGAAACGGAGCTTTTTGAAACTCCGAATCAGTAGTAAATTGCATTAAATGATTCACTTTTTCGAAGAGCTCGAATCGGATCGCAATTCTCGAATCATTTTGATTCAGATCGGAACTTTGGAGCGCGTACTAAACATTTGATCCACATTTTTAATTTATTTAACAGTAGCCTACAAACATCATGTTTTGTACTGTTAAATAAATCAAACCATTAAGGCAGTACATTTATAAAGAAAAACGAAAGAACAGATAAAAATGTGTTGCCAGGTAAAAAAAAAAAAAAAAAAAAAAAAAAAAGTTATATCTAGAGGACACATAGGATGAATACAGAGATACAGTTTCCATATACTTGTCTAGATAGGTTTAGAGCCAGTAAATGTGTATTTATGTATGTGAAATTTAGTTAGCAGGAAACACAAATTAATTAAGTTATATTTTCCTATATTCTCTTTTGAGTGTGTGTGTGTGTGTTTGTGTGTGTGTGTGTGTGTGTGTGTGTGTATATATATATATATATATATATATATATATATATATATATGTGTGTGTGTGTGTGTGTGTGTGTGTGTGTGTGTGTTTGTATAGGTAACTTGTGATCTAATGCAGTGACATTACTGCATTGTCTTTGTTAGTTTCTCCAGTAGAGGGCGTATAATCAACGTGTAAAATATTCAGGTTTGTTTGCTATTTGTTTGATTCTGAAGAAAAACCCTTTTTTCTCCGTCTATATTGTTTCTATTAAATGTTATTTTAGTCTTTTCTTATTTTAGTACATCAAGTTAAACTAAATTAAAATGAGAATGTTGCTTTGCAAGTATGGCAATGTTTTTAATTTTACTTAACTACTGTATAATATCCCTCCTGCAAGCTTGCTGTCATAGCAACATTTACTTAGTTTACTTCTAGAAGAACTTTCTTTTTTCTTTTTTTTTTTGGTCTGTCCTCAGACAAGGTTTAGTTTGACACAGTTAGCACTATCCCTGAAGATGGAGCTATTTTTTTGTTTAAAAATGATACTGTGGTACATCCAAAAAAAGTTTGTTTTTTTTTGTTTTGTTTTTAGGAACATATTGGAATATAAGTATCAGTGAGTGAACAGTCAAGATGAACCACTTAAGATTCACTTTAATTAGCCTGAGGTCAATACAAAAGCTTGGACTTAATGGTCCAAAAACAGGCTATATTTTCTTCAAAATATTGCTTGTTTTGGGCTGGTGAAATATGACCCCTGAAGACCTGTTACAGTGCGTTTCTTTGTGGTATAGATTACAGTATATAATAGCATGCAAACTAATAATACAGCATTCATAGGATCACAGTTTTAGGTTAATCATTAAAACTTATCTAAGTTGTTATAGAAGAATTTATGATCATTGTACATGATTATGTGAAAGGGCAGCAGTCCACTGCAACGTCACAAGCACACAAATAATAAGTTCATGTCATAAGGTAGTTATAGCAACTGTCTCGTTCTACAGGCCACAAATTATCAGTGATTTCAGTGTTAAAATGCTTTCTCTTATCCCTGGGTAATATGCAGTCAACTATAAGTAAACCAAGAGGTTTATTTTGCTGAAAAAAAAAACATTTGGCAAAAACCCATTATTTGCAATTCTGTTTGGTGACAGAATAAATGACAGGTTTAAGTCATTATTATTTATTTCCATGTTTTACAGTAAATTAATTTCTACAAAGAACTGACATTAGACAATTTACATTGTATAAAAAAATTATTTTAATTTACTATTAATAAAAGTGTTTTTGTACACAGCACTTAGTCGACGTGAAATGCAGTTCACAACCCATTTTACTTCCACAGTCTGATGTATTTCTGAGCGATATTGCAAAATTTTAGATTTACCTTTTTTTATTCAAAATAATGTGCACTGTTGAATCATTCACGATATATTTCAAAAGTAAACAGGGTCTGTTTTGATTTCAGGTTGACCTTTCATGCTAGAAAGTGAAAATTATATTCATTTTGTTTACCATATTTACAGAGCTATTAACAACAGTAAGGAATATGAAAAAAATATGAAAAACATTCATCAAATCTTTAGAACACATAAATGAACTCACTTATAATGAATCTTTTAAAGTTCCTACTGTAAAGTGTAATGTGTCAAACATTTACACTCAACTCAAGTCCTTGTGCTCTGCAGTTGATGCACTGGAGAAACGGTCTACATATCTGACGACACTCCTTCCTCATCATCTGAATCCACATCAGGCCTGTTTTCACCCTCGCTGTCATCATCTTCCTCATGGTCTGCATCCGCTTCACCGGTGTCAGGAATGATGACCACTTCCTCTTTAGTGTTGGGGTCGATATCTTGCTTAAACCAAACCGCTTTGTATCCCTCCTCGTTGCGCCGCTCTTTGGTCAGGATTGGTTTGACTTCAATCCCGTCGCTGGTATCTGAACTTGCCAGGCTGCTGGAGTCGGGTGGAGGGCTGCTGGTGGTCTGGAGAGCGGAGCTGGGGGTCGTCTTCATCTGCGCTGACCCGCGTCTCTGCTGCGGCTTCAGTCCAGACTCCAGTTTGTTATCCACGTTTGCAGCTAACTTACTGTTTACACTTCCAGAATCATCATTGTGCTGGAAGCCCTCATTGCTGTACTGCACACCCTCTTTAGGACCACCTGAACCTCCACCCAGCTGTAGAAATAAAAAAAATTCTCTAGATATAGAAAGTATTAACATTAATGGAATAGTTCACCTGAAGTTTGGTTTTATGTACATTGAATGTGACCAGTTACATGAGAATTTGATTCAGTGGGAATTTACATGAGAATGCCTTTATAAACTATTCAATTCAGTCCAAACATGAATGCAAGAATAGTTTATAAAAATTGGAATGTGACCATTTAAATGAGAATGCTTTTAGAAACTATTCCATTCAATCTGAAAAGAGCAGATTTATGTGGCAATTTGGTTTTACAGGGGATTCAATTCAATGTGGCAATTTACATAGAATGCTTTTATGACAATTTATGAAATTTTATGACAATTTATGAAAACAAAACATATTTTACAGACCTGTTAAACCTGACATTTTACACAGGAATGGCTTTATAAACATTGAATGTGACTAATTAGGTGAGAATTTCATTCAGTATGAATTTACGTTTATGAACAATTTAATTCAGTGTGAGAATTAGTTTCTATGAACTATTCTATTCAATTCAAAAAATAACGCAATAATGCTTTTATAAACATTGGAACGTGACAAATTATGTTAGAGAGCTTCTACAAACTATTTAATTCAGTCCAAAAATTGACGTAAGAGCAGTTTTACAAACATTTGAATGACAATTTATGTTAGTTTTTTGAGAAGTTATTTAATTTATGAACTATTTGATTCAATCAGAAAAAAAAACGTTAAGATAGTTTTATAAACAATGAATGCGATTTCTGTTTTATTACAAACATTCTGAATTGCACAACTGATCCTAAAATGCTTTTACAACTGATTGATTCAATGTGGCGTATGCTTTATTAGTTATTCAATTGGATAAAATTAACAGAATAATAGATTTATAAGCAGTGAAGGTGTCAATTTAAGTGAGAATACATTTACAAACTGTTCAGTTCAATCCGAAATTTTACACAAGAATCGCTTTTACGAATGTTGAATTCAATCAGAAATTTATGTAAGAAATGTTTTACGAAGTTTTGTACATTTCGGTATGAATTTACATGAGAATGCTTTTACCAACTAATCAGTTCAATACAACAATTTATGTAAGCATTTATGATCAGTACAAAAAATTACTTAAAAGAATGATTTATTAACTATTCGATGTGACCATTTACAAAAGGAGGGTTCACCAATGTTAAAATTCAGCATGAAATTTACATGAACTGAATAGTTCATTCTCAGAAGAACTTATCTTCTATTTAATCTCGAACATTCCTAACATTTATTTGTCTGACATTCAAAGAGAACAGTTTTCACTCACTGTGCTACGGAAGACGCTAGCCTCAGAAATCTTCTTCCAGTCTGCGTTATGCCCCTTGATGCGGTGCACCAACACTCCAATGCAAACCAAGCAGAGAATGATAACTACAGCCAAAGAGGCCCCGACAGCTGCCATATCGCCTGAACTGAACTCACCTGTTTTCAACTGCTGTCCCCCTGGCGCACACAAGAGGAGAGAAAAATATGTTTTTGGGATATTTACGGTAAATGTTACACATATACTGCTGGAATTTGCTGAAGTTTCAATCATTTTGAATTACATGCTTGATTTTTCACATATATTAGTGCACACCCTTATAGAGTGCTGCAGGGATGACATATTTTTGTAGGCCAAAGCCAAGAAACGACTTTATCACTTTCGATTCCATCATCCCAAAGTCAGTGGGTTTTTGAATGGATTTTGGCTTAAATGCCTGAAATAAGGTCTGTGGTTAACAGAAGCTCAAGATATTTTCGTGTTTTATGCTATGACAAAAAGTACTTCAGTAAGGTACACCTTTGTGATTTTTATGAACCTTTTACTTGGCTTTAAAAAGGCAAACGAGTAGCTGATTACATAAGTTTTCAGGGACATTACATAACATCATGATGAACATGTAAACTCAGCTACTCATTAGTCGCTTTCACAGCTTCTTTGTGTTTATAATTGCACTCTTGCAAACTAATCGAACTCAAACTTTCAGGGAAAATCTTTTTTAAAAGTTGTCGGAAGCTTAATGGTAGTGATGCTGAAGTCATGCGACTGTGCTGTAGCTCGTTTATAGCCTACGTTCGCTTTTCACTTCTGGCAATTGAGTTTAGACTTCAAAACATGAACAAAACATGTAAGAATTGTAAACTTTTGTTGCCACAGATCTTATTTCCTGCAATAATCCAAAGGCCGAAGGTAAAATCCTGTTGGGGTTTTTATTAAGGAAACCAGGGTGATGCTAACATCATCACTGCAGACTTCTATAGCCAGTATCCAAAAGTGTTCAGTAGCATAACTCATGCATACTTGAGTAGATTCATGAATATTTCATAGTGTGCTGTGATGGTATGCCATTTCAAAAACTGCATGCAACACAGCACACCAGAAGATTTAGCAAGGCTAGTTAGCTTAGCATAAGTGTACCTGTGCTGGGCTGCGTAGTTGCAGTGCTATCTGCGATAGCAGTGCTATCTGTTGTTATAAGGGATGAAGTCATGATAGTTGTGGCAGGAGTGGTAGTGGGAACCCCTGAAGAAAAAACGGTGTTACCAGTCAAGAGCTTTGCTGTTGGCTGATTCAAGTCATTTGAATTTCAAGTCATTTGAAATTCAATTTATGGACCAAAACTATCACATTGCACTGATTATGCAAGTTTCCCTTCAGTGGTTTGAAATGAAAAAGGATTGATGGGAAGGTCACCAAAAGCTCAAACAGTTCGCTGAAGGCCATGATGTCCAGAAAGTACCCTGATTAGCCCACACTTGTGATTATTCCTGATTGGATTGTATCATGTCATATTTAGGTGTTGTCTTGATAGCATGCAGCATTCGTCTGGTCTTACCTGGCGTGACCTCAACCGTAAGAGAACTGGTGCTTGATTCTTCATTGGTTGTGTCAACCACCCTCATCTGAATCACGTTAGATAATATGGTCATAAATGTTTAAAATCACACACTAAAGATTAGTAAATGTCTAAAGAGCATTAAACTTCATATGAAATATTAAGTTCTTACTTGTAAATTTACAGTGCCAGGGGAAACCACCTTCGCCATGAGTATGAAACCCTCTGGAGTGATTGAGAAGTCAGTGCCGTCTACAATCTCAAATCTGAGGTTAGGATTATAGCCCTACAAAGAAAGAAATCCAGCACTTAACACCAGAAATATTACAATAATAGGCATCATTCAACAAACTTTTGTGTAAATCATTAAAAATATTTTTATGTAAGCTTTAACAATGTATTGAATGCAACAGTGGTTTTACAAATTATTTAATTCAATGTGTGTTTGCATAAAAATTATTTTATAAGATATTCATTTCAATCCAAGAATTTATGTATGTAGGGTTTTACAAACATCGAATGTGACGATTTATTAATTTTTTTTTTACAAACACTGAATTTAATTTACTGCTAATTATTCAATTCAATGTGATTTATGTAAGAATGAATTACAAGTTGGTAAAACTAATGCAACATTTTACTGAATATTGAATTAAATGTGACAGTTCATATAAGAATGGTTTTACGATTATTGAATTTATTGCAATGGTTACTCAAAATAGCTTTTAAGATTAAAATTCAATTAAATGCTTAATTTTTAACAAACAATTCAGTTCACAGTAAAAAAAATATGTAAAAAATGGTTTTATGAACATTTAATTCAGTGCAACAAATTTACCCAAGATTTTTTTTAAGGACTGATTCAATGAAATGTGAGAGTTTCATAATCAATTCAATTCAATGCAACAATTTATGTAAAAATTGTATTACAAACTATTTAATTCAATCCAAGAATTTACTTAAGAATAGTTTTATGACTATTGAATAGAATGTGATGATTTATGAAAGAATGTTTTTGAACACTGATTTTAAGGCAACAGTTTATGCGAGAATGTTTTTAGGAATGATTTCAAATGTGACTAACAATTCAATTCAAAATATTCCATCCATGAATTTACATAAAAATGAATGTACATTGAATTAAACACGATGATTTCTATAAGAATGGTTTTACAAACAAATCAGTTCAGTGCAAAAATTTATGCAAGAATGACTTGAAGTCCATAAAACCAATGCAAATGTTTATGTAAAAATTCTTTCTGACTGATTTACACTAATCCTGCTCTATGCGCTTTGTATGTACTTTACAAATTAATTCTGCATCTTGAAATGAACACATGCACAGACTAAAATGCTGTTTGTCTCTGAGTTCTTACACTAAAGAAGTCTTCATCTGTAGCCTGTACTCTGAGGGGTCTGTTGGATGTTTTGCTCTCCAGCACCAGGTGGTCCACACCTGCATCCTCTGAGATAAAGCCTTCATAACTGGACTTCACAAAGGTCGGAGGGAAATTGCTGGATTCTACCACCTTCAGGATGACTGTAGTGGTGGCAAACTGATCAGCGTTCTCCTTCTGATATGCCTAAGGAGACAGAGGGGAAATTTGATTGGGGAAGGAACTACACTCCAAAATAATGGTTCCATTATTATAAGTGGGTTTTGCAGCAATTCCATTGAAGAACCATTTTTGGTTCCCCGAAGAACCTCTCAGTGAACAGTTCGTAAAAGAACCATTTTTTCTTAGAGTGAAGAACATTTTAATAATCCAAAGAATCACTTATGGAATGGAAAGATTCCATGGATGTTAAAGGTTCTTCAAGGAACCATCAATGCCAAAAAAGAACCTTTATTTTTACGAGCATACAGAGTATATACAGTGGCTCCAAAATGCAGCTTTTGTTTGCAAGTAACATTCAAAACAGAATGGTTTTCTTTTAAAAAATGCAATTTTTTTTTCTCTCACCATGACTATAAGAACAATTGTTCCTGCCTCTCTTACTGGTTCCCGCATTGTGATGCTCCCGGTGTCAGTGTCGATTTGAAATATATCCTCATTTGCTGAACATGTAAAATGTACTAATTAAAACCCGTCAACTCGTCCTGAAGTTCTTTATTTCAACCCATAAGGACAATAAAATAGACAATAAAATATCTCACCTTCAAGAAATGTATAACCAATGGGCTCATTCCTGCCTTTGTCACCATCAATGGCCATGAGTGGACCTGGCTCCAAGGACAAAGGACCTGGCTATGGTGTACATCAACATTCATATTCTCATTTGACACCCTAATCTCAAAATCTATCCACCACCTTCGGCTAACTCACACTGCCCCAACAGATTGATCCAATGAGATGCTTCCTGATATTTCTACATCCATTAGACAACTTTATAATGTGTGTTGGTGTTTGTTGGGGCACTTTGAAATAATCATAACTATATAACATTTAAAATGGTTTAACTCAACATCAGACCTCTATCTGCAAGTGCTTTGGAGAGAAAACCCACCGCTTGTTCATTTAAGTTGACATTCCCGTTATAACCAGACATCAAGCAGAGTTTGCTTGTGTTAATCTCAGTTTCTGTACAGGGCTGGAACCATGGTGGACGATTGTCAATGTCTATGATATTGACTACAATGGTGGTTGAGGCGGTGTGGGAGACTTCAGCTGTAGATTCAATCGGTGTGTCCTGAAAAAGTCATCAAGTTGTTTGTACAAAAAGAATCATCTTTGGAGATTAAACCTGGGTGAAGTAAACTTACCTGCACATATAGCGTCATTGTGACTTCTTTAACTTTGTCATAATCCAGATGCTTTTTCACCAGAATGTTGGGATTGAAACTGGCCTCCAGGGCAAATTCTCCCTGAGAGAGAACAAAGGCCTTGTTTCAGAGAGATTTGAAATAATAATTTGGAACCAATATTAAAGGGGAATTTTCTTTTAGAATTCCAAAAAGAAGATACTTCAGAACATAGTTCCCAACAGGACAGTTGTGATTACCATTAAATACAATGTATACAAACTCTATACACATTCTTTTGGGATTTCTGTCGTCCAAGAAGGTGAAATGAGGACACGACTGTACCTCAGGAGAATCCAGTTGGTAGTAAAGTCTATCAGTTTTATCAGGATCGGTTGCTGTGATTAGGGCAACACTGGTATCCACTTTTGATAACTACAAAAATCAGCAAAAGCTTTTTAGATATTGAAAATGGCAATGATAAACGGGTTAATGAACAGAATTAAAGTGTACAGCATAGGCATCATTAAAGGTTCATCAGCAAAGTACCTCATCAACGTTTAGTGTGTACTGACTCGTTGCAAATGCTGGTGGATTATCATTTATATCCTCAACGATTATTTTCAGGTTCAGTGTGGTCTAAAAATACAAATATAACATGAAGGACATCAATAACTAACATTAAAACAAATATTTAAAAGTAAAAAAAAAAAAAAGGTAAGAATTGAGGTTGAATTCTTTTCAAGAATTTAAAATGCAAGATTTTTTTTTAATAAAACACCATTTAAATAGTTTACTCACAGAGCCAGAGCCAGCTTTTGTGCACTCAATATTCACCTCATGAGGTTTGTCCTGATTAAACGTCTAAGAAAATCACAAAACATAAAAGGTCTGTCAGTTTGTACATAAAGTGTTTTAAATGGATCTGAACTACATGGTTGCTTTGAAATATTAAAATGGATTCTCATTTACTTAAGCCAAAAATTTCATCTTTAAAACTACACAATTACATTTACATTTATGCATTTAGCAGACGCTTTTATCCAAAGCGACTTACATTGCATTCAAGTTACAGTTTTACATTTTTTATCAGCTCTTTTAACTAGTATAGCTTTTTACAGCTAGTAATTACAGCTTTTTAACTAGTATAGCATAAGACACGGGTTTAAACGTGCTGAGAAATAATTATGCTTAAAAAGTATTTGTAATTTTACACCATTCAAAACTATCAAACCAAAACCGTACTTAAAAGTAACATGTAATTGTGATTAAGTATTTAAAAGTCCATTTTTATTAGCTTTTTAATTTCAAGAGATTTCAAGAATTTCATCCTTCAAATAACTGATGCTGTGATGTTTAAATCAGTTTTCACAATATTGTGACTATAAAACTACATCGTGTTAAACTGAAAGCAACATCCTGAAACCACGCTACCTGAAATTGTTAAAAAAGTTTAAGTAAAAAGTGAGAAAACAATCAAAACCAATTTAGATCAAGAATAAGTTATGCTAAGTGAAGAGATATCTCAGACTCTTCATAAGATGTACAGTATTAACCTCAAAGTCCAGCACAGTATCAGCAATGAGATCAGTTCCGTTGAGGCTGAAGAGACCCGCTGGATCTTGACTAGTGATTGTGGCCGCCACCCCATCCTCAGCGATGAGTGTTGTAACTACATCACCAATATCGTTGTTTTCCGGAATAAAAACTAGGCCTGAGATTTCTGGCACTGAGCAAAGGTCTGCGTCATTCAGAGAAAATCAGAATTAGAATGTTTTTATGTATGGTCCTGGTTGATAGAAAATGTTAGAAAATATGAAACAAAAATAGCTAAATTTGGCAATCTTCATGATTACTGTAAATAAAAAAATAAGAGTTTTGTGGATAGCTGAAATACTGCTTGAAATAAGACCTTATTTGTTTGAGAATTTAAACGTATCTATAGTAAAACATACGCACATCTTTACTGTAAAAATTGTGGTGGTAAAAAAGATGATTAAACCTAACCATTGATCACTCACTTATAATATTATAATAAAATCAATACATTTCCCAAATCAACATCGTCTTGAAACAATCGCCTTGATGTCCAGTTAACCATAAATACAACACTTGCAAACTCTCACATCTTTCAAGAACAACATCTCCAAAAGTGTCTTAATGTCTGTTTTGGAAGTCTATATACAATCATAATAGTATAACTTGTCAGCTGTCAAATCACTGGGGAAATTTCATGTACTGAACTGTTTCAGCCTACAAAAGAAAACCTGATTACGTAAGATTTTTCATTTACAAACTTTCAACACTTACTTTGTGCTTTGCTGAACTTGCAGAGTGTAAAAAGAACCAGAAGAATGAAAACGGTAGCAGGTCCTTTAGGCCTCAAATCCATTTTTCTTGTTAGGCGATGGATCAATAAAGGAATATCGAAGACAAATCCCTTTGTTCCAGCTGAATCAAATTCCCATCAAGCAGTTGTGAGCAAAAGCTGATGTGCGAAACAGACTTCAAGCTTAACCTTTACGGCGGACGCTTATCTTGGTTTTATTGGCTATAAAGATGAGCACAAGTGGACTTTTGCCTCATAGACATGAACACAGCTGCTTTACATGTGCATGTACATCTCATAAACCATGATCACAAAGAAGAACGATGTTTACAAAACAATATTTTAGTTGTGTGCAGATGGTTAGCATCAGTGTTGTTTCCAAAATGTTATACAATTCAGGTCATCTTCAAATGTGAGGCTGATACATCCAGGTCCAGTGTATTAGAAAATAATTTAAAAATGTATTGGGAAGGTGGTTTTTTGGGGGGAGGTGGGGGGGGGGGAACAAGAGACAACAAAAGGTAAGTTTCTATTTCATCTTTAAATAAACCAATTATGTGCACTAGAAGCAAATTTAAGTTCATCTATGACTTTATGACCAAAATAAACTAGCTAAAAAGGCTAACAGCATCACAAAAGCTGAAATAATTTCTTCGGTTTTGATTTTTTTTTTTTTAACACATGCTAGTAGCTAGTCATTAGTGGCCGTAGGTTTCACTTACCGTAATGGTAATCTTCAAACAACCAACTGAAGCAATCTTATCAGGCTCTCGTACTGTACCGTCATACGTATCTTGTTATATTATTGCACATAACTGATGAGAGACGCGATAAGGAAGAGACATTATTGCATTTAAAGACATTAACCTTACATATTTAAAGTTCTTCTTTCAAAAACAACATTAGCATGACGAACGTCGTAGCAAACAACTTGATACGCTGTATTTTACTCTGAGAAATGTTTGAGGATATTGAACCCAATGCAAGTTGTTTTTACTCACCATTTGCTTACAATAAAAGTACTGTTAAGGTATGATGGTTTACTGTATGTGGGTCATTCCTGGTTTTTGGTACATTGTGTCCCCATATGATCTTACTGCTTCAAAATGCTGAACAATTCAAATTTTAAAGCTTAGTTATAGTCATAAACAACAGCGTTTGAACTTTACAGATATTTAAGTTTATGAAAAAGAAAAAAATATGAAACATCTTACAGCACTTTTTTTCTATGTCCCCATCTTGTGTATCACATTTTGCATGGACACTTACTATGATTGATTTTTTTTCTTTTTAATAATTTATTACCATTTAAGCTTTTAAATAGACTATATGACAATTTTAGAAATATAATAATAGAACAATAGAAAAAAAAGTTATGTGAACTCAGTAACGGATTATATTAAGCAGAACCCAAACTGAATGAATTAACAGCAGATTTCTAGTTCCCAGCATGCTTACTCAATACAAGTTTCAGCAACATTATAACAAAATAATTGAGTAGAGTTTAATTGAATTTAAGGAAATATGTTTTTTAGTGAACTCAAATGAAATAAGTTTACAATACTCAAAACCATTGGTTTCTAAACTTAAAAGAATTACGTCAATCGGTTTGAAACTGAAATGAGTTACTGTATCATAACTCGTTGGGTTTTACAGTATAAGATAATGCACACAATGCCAATGCATTACAATCATAAGTCTTTCAAACTGTGTTGTTCATCTGTAACTAACAGATGTTTTTGGTCTTCCATTTCATAGATTTTGTTTCATAAATGGTTATTTATTTGCCTAAGCTTGACCAAAATCATTTTTAAATGTTTACATCTCCCTATCTTGATTACACACAAAAATTATTTTAAAAACCATTTGATTTTCTACATTTTGCGTCCAAAAGACAAAAGACGTCCTGCACCAATTACAGGAAAGACCCATGTATGTCACTTCGATTACCCCATTCATGTAGCAATGATTAAGATCGTCTTAATAAATCTGTTCTTATGCTATTTTTGTACCATGTCTATAAAATGCACTTCACTGACCACTCCTGTTTATTGTGACCTCATATAATCTGCAACAGTCTGTGATTGGTCGTATATTACGATCTTGTGAGTCATACACATTATAGCAGCATGAAAGCTTTAGTAGTACTATAAAGCTCTTATAAAGGCTCATGAAGATATTGTCTAGTGTTAAATTTATAAACCAACATGTGCCTTTGAAGAGCTAATAGTGTGCTTTCATAAACAAGACAAGACACTATTCTCAAATCCAGAGTTTATTTTCCATCTGAGATGTAACTGACTACAATTGAATCTGTAGTATCATGAGACACATTTTGAGGAAAAAAGTCATTATTTATTCTAATATATACAAACATTTTGTCTCAAACATGTTAAAACTGATTCAGACATTGTGAAGTTGCCTTCTTCAAGTGTCTTGGGCATGAAGCCAGTCTTCACTGGTACACGTTTGGACATGAATACTGTCTCATCAGGGAAATTACTCTTTCTGTTTCTCCACCGACGCCGCTGCGAACACATAGAGCATGAAATGTCAATCATGCTGGAATATATCATCTGAGAACAAAAATGTGTGTTACATATTGAAGTTACGTATTGAAGCATATTGCTAAATATCATTTTGTATATCATTTTGTATACTGATAACTAGGTTATCAGTATAAAAAGCTATGCACTTTACACATCAACTGATAAAAGAAAGCTTCACATTACTTAAAGTTATGTATGATTATATATATATATATATATATATGTATGTATGTATGTATGTGTGTGTGTGTGTGTGTGTGTGAAAATTGTGAAAAAGCATTATACATTGCCACCTGCCAAGAGAAAGCTGTTACGTATCATTATGCATCATGTTAAACATGTTAATAAAAAGTTAGCGTATTGTAAAGCTATACAATTATGTTTAGTGTCAACTGAGTTTGTTTACCACCAAAAGAAAGCTATACACTAGGTAAAGCTATATTTAACAATAACTAAGTTTGCTAACTTTTAAGAGAATACTATACTTGAAACTTTTCCTTTATGTTTCTCAAATATACATAATTAACTTAGCTGCAAATATCAAGCGCAAAAATGTCAATCAAAAGATCTCCTGTTTTGGATGAGCATATCGGAGGCTTTACCTTTTCTTGCTGCTTTGCATGCGTTTCAGCAAGGCGCAGATGGATGTGATTTTAGCTTTGGATTTCAGGAGTTCAGCATATCTGTTCGTGAACTCAATGTCGCCCAGCTGCCTCGTCTGAAGCCCAGATCTCCTGGAGATACGGGTCGGATTTGATGTCAGATGACTCAAGTATGACAAGTACATCAGTCAAAGAACATGAGTTTAATTTTAAATGATTATCGACTTGTACAAGTAGATACTACAAGAAACTTGCTGAGAAGAACCAGAGTTCTCCACAAGGGTGCGACCTGCCCTTAAATATACATGGATCTAACAGGATCACAAAAGTGACTTTTATTAACAATAAAAGTTTATGAGCCCCACCCGTCTCGGTCATCAAAAAGCATATCTGCATCATCCCTAGGAAATAACATCTTTCTAGGAGAAAAGATGTCTGTTGTTGAGATGCTGTCCTCTTCTCCAAGATACCTGCAGCAAACATAAATGAGTTGATACATCAACTGTGAAACTGCGGAAAAAAGTTTATTTGTATGTGTGCTTCAGAAAAAAAACAACATAAACTAAGAGAATTGAAACTCTTATCACCTCCAGACAGAATTGGAGAAAGTGGAAGGAAGAAACAAAAATGTTCAGAAGAAAATCAAGCAAGGACAAAGAGATAAAGATCTAATAAGATTTGACAGGCCTGAAACTACGTGACTACTTTTTATTTCAGAAACAGTTTAGAAGATCAGATTGTGGATGAAAATTCAATTAATTTTTCAGGCTGAACGTGATCTGACCTGCCCAGAACCGGAAGGCTGGTCACGCACTGGATGAGAAATATCGCAAGGATGGACACTTGCGTCAGACTTGTGAGAACAGACATTTCCACACCTTAAAAAGATGAAAATGAGAACTTTTAGCGGCGAAAGACAAACCATTTTTCCTAGCAATCAAATGTGTGACAGAAGCTCATTCAGAAACTTCACTCACCCTCGGTTTGATGTTCTTGTAGTGCTCTAGCAGTCGTCTAACGCTTCTTGTCTGGTTTTTATTCCAAGCCTTTTTGTACCCCCAAAGTCACTGATCATGAAACGTCAACATGATGTAATAAAGTCCCATCCTAAATGAGTTTTATTGGCCTGACTATTTGCTTTTTCATTAAGTATTTGCCAACGGTTCTTACACTTAATGTGACGACCACACATGTGCACTCATGCTAATAAAGACAAACATGGCTAACAGTGTTGACTTCCTTAATTGGTGGTAAATCGGTTGAGGGGTCCAAGGAATTGGTTTACTCACTTGTTTGAATTGCTGGGATTGCTAATAAATCAATGAGGAAGGAAGGATTGTGTGACAGACAAAAGAGATTATGGGTGGACATACAAACACACATGTTTTAGTGAATGAATGACAGTTGTAAAGATCATGATTATGGTTCCAGTAAATTGCTCTGTAACTAAGAATTGGGCAGCCAGTATTTCTAACACACTCACACACATGACAGACATCATAATTGCTACTGCTATACTTACAGTTAAGGATTTAAACGAACCTCTAACAATAACTAATAAACTTTGGCACAAAACACATTATCCATCACTATTTGTGCTACAGTTATACATCTAAGTGGTGTAATATTACTTGAAGCAAATCGAATGTATGATTTTGTATGATTCCAGATGATTCAACTGGATCCAGAAGGAGTTGTATCTAGAATCCAGAATATCATAGAGACCTAGCAACCACAAAGCAATACACACACAAAAAACAACACTCAGAACATTTAGTAACCTTATAGCAACACACCAAAAACAGTCAGCGACAACATAGCAACACATTAAAAAACACTCCGCAACCACATGACAACACATTTAAAAAAATACTCTGAATACCCTAGTAACCATGTAGCAACACACTAAAACACTCAGATCACCATAGCAACCACATAGAAACACACTAAATCACTCCAAACTCCCTGGTAACTGCATAGCAACACACTAAAAACAACCACATACCTGTAGCAACACAATAAAGCTCTCAGAAAAACCTAACAACCACATAACACACTAAAAACACCCTAGCCACTGCATCACAACACATTTTTTAAAAACTCCACTAAGAACACGATAGAAACCACAGAGCAACACATTAAATGACTCAGAACACCCCAGCAACTGCATAGCAGCACACTAAAACACTCAGAACTTCCTAGCAACCACATAGAAATACAATAAATCTCTTAGAAAAACCTAACAACCACATAACACACCAAAAACACCATAGCCACTGCACAGCAACACATTTAAAAAAAAAAAAAAAAAAAAAAAAATCACCCAGAACACCATGGCAACCACATAACAACACACTAAATTGCTCAGAACACCCCAGTAACTGCATATCAACACACTAAAATCACTCAACCTCCTAGCAACCACATAGCAACACAAAATCACTCAGAACACCCCAGTAACTGCATAGCAACACACTAAAAACACTCAACCTCCTAGCAACACAAAATCACTCAGAACACACCAGTAACTGCATAGCAACACACTAAAAACACTCAGGACCTCCTAGCAACACACAAAATCACTCAGAACACTCTAGCAACCACATAACACAGTAAAAACACTCTAAACACCCTATCCACTGCATAGCAACAAAAAAGAACACTCAGAACACCCTAGAAACCACGCAGCAATACACAAAATCACTCAGAACACCCCAGTAGCTGCATAGCAACACACTAAAAACACTCAACCTCCAAGCAACCACATAGCAACACAAAATCACTCAAAACACCCTAGTAACTGCATAACACAGTAAAAACACTCAAAACACCCTATCCACTGCATAGCAAAAAAAAAAAAAACACACACTCAGAACACCCTAGAGACCACATAGCAACACACTAAATCACTCAGAACACCCTAGTATCTGCATAGCAACACACTAAAAACATTCAGAACCCCGTAGCAACCACATAGAAACACACTAAATCACACAGAACACCGTAGGAACCACATAACTTACTAAAAACTTTTAAAACACCCTAGCAACCACATAGCAACACACTAAAACATCTACATCATCTGATATCATCTCACCCTTATATTGTTCAAAACTTGATGTTATTTTGCCTGTGGAAAACAAAAGGATGATGGTAGTTAGCAGATGGTAGTTACCATTTTCATTTTTGAGTAAACTAAACCCAATTTTCCACATACAGTCTCTGTGAAGTCTTATATTCAGTCAATTAAGGACGTGCAGAGCTTATAATTAATAAAGAATGAAGCGCATTGAAAACCCAATCAGATTATTTCTCTGCAACTCAAAGCAACTCATTTCATTAATGAGTTTGAACTTCATAGTGGGGTTCTGCATAGTATACATCATCTGTCCTTCAGTAGTTTAGCCTAAAGATGAGGACAACGACAGATGATTCAAATGATGAAGCTCTCATTTCTATTTTATAGACCCGACTTTGAATCTAACTCACCAACAGCAGCGACTCACGGTCATATGCTTTCTTAACCATCACGTTTGACTCTAATTTGATGGTTTATAGGTTCAGTTTGTTTTTTTTATGAGGGAATAATGAGTGCTAAAGCTCTCAGAGGTTATTGAATACATTTGTTTCTGTTAAGAATGAGATGGTGAACAGCGGAGACAGCTGGCATAACCTCTTTTATGGATCTTTAGACATATTTTATAATAATACACAATTAGAGGAGATAAAAAGCGCTTACTGAAGCGGGAAAGACTGTCGTAATTAACATTGGCATGATTAAAATTGCCACGTATATCAGAGAGGGTCCAAATGACACGCGGGTTGACGACTGATCTGTGGTGAGCAGCGTGAGGGACGGAAACGGAGAGGGCAGCTTGAACAGACATTTTTAGAGCCTGTGTGATTGATATTCTGGCACTTCAGAATGATTACGGAGTGTAATTTTGGGCTGATGCCTTTATATAATATGCACTTTACATTTCCAGCAGCTGAGCTCAGTTCATTTAGATTAAATGGAGACTTTGCTGAAGACTTCCAACTTCATAAACATCCACTGTGTCTCAAGAACTAGTCTGACCAACTAGCTACACTCTTAGAAAAAAAGGGGTTCTAGAACATTTTAGGGGATCCAAATATGTGGCACTTGATAGAACACTTTAAGGTTCTATATAGAACATTTCTTCTAAGAGTGTACAGTTGAGACCAGCCTTAAAGAAAAAAAAAAATACTTGTCTAAGTGGTTTATAAAACTGGTCACAGATGTTTCTCCTGAGAAAAAGACTCTCACAATCACCTCCTCTCCAGGAGATTCTCAACAATGTCTCAAATATGCTCAGATTTGTCCATATACCAAAATAAGTGTAGGTTAATGCCTATAGAATCCCAAAAGAATTTTCTTGATCCTATTGTTAATGTTCAATCTAGACCTTCAGATCAAGTACCAATAGAGGGAGTTGAGGTGCCTTTGAAATACATTTACCATGCAGAGAAGTAACTTTACCTTTACAATAAATGCATAAAAATAGTCAAAAATCAGGAAAGTTCAACTTTGCACTTTTTCTTAAATATAAATCATAGTTTTATTTGGTATACAATTGTATTTTTATTTTTATTACAAATTCACAGTATTATTATCATCACATATTTTGCGATTGTGTAAATGAGAAGTAACAGTCCAGTTAACAAATTCAGGTTATAAAAAAAATGTTGTTGGATACTGTTTTGAAATGTTTCTAAAACACTGACGTCCAGTTTTCTTGTCATAATTATGATGTCATTTAAAGGTTACTAAAAAGTATTCTACTTTTATTTCTACTAATTTTATTTTTACCCAAAATGTAACGTTATTTGAATGTTTATTTTTTAATATTCTAACAGTGTTTTCTCTCAGCATTATGAGAATCTTCATCAAGTACAAATAACATCATAAGGACATTCCAAGAATGTTGTTCCAAGAATGTTTTCTTGCAACCTTGACTGGATTACTAGATATGTTTTTTAAAGGGATTTTCTACAAAGTTTTTAAAATAGCAAGTTGAGATTTAAGAACAATATGGCCTGTGTTTAATGTCACTTGGAAACAAAGAAAATACTTTTCTTCTAAAAGGTGTTGTGATCCCATTAAACTGTCAAGTTAGACTAAAAAAAATAAACTAAAAAAGAAGATAAAGGAGGTGAAATTATATTGCCAGTTTTAGAGGAACAAGGAATTGAGCACACATGATAAAGCTGTACACCACAACCTAAAGCCCAAAGTATACTTCAGTTGTCCACATTCCATGACAGGCCTCACACTGTTCGCATGACGCAGTTTTCACATTTGTGCACACTGGTGATAATTTTCTTAATCATATGACAAACCCTATTTAACTGGCAGCATTCCTGTAATTTTGCCGGGCCACTCTAAGGTGACTGAAACCCTCCGACCAGAGGTTGTCCAGATGAAGGCCAAAGGGATGACACTTTCAGCCATTGCAAGAGAAGTTGGTCATTCCAAATCTGTGATTTCTTGAATATTGTAGGTTAACAATGTCACTAATTCATTCAAGTCTCCCAAAAACGCTGGTTGTCCACGTAAGACAAATGCATGAGAAGACAGGATAATGCAGATACTCTCAGTGGGGAATCGGTTCAACACTGCAGCTGGAATTGCTTGCCAGTTCAGTGCTGAACAGGGTAAGGATCTCTCTCTGCATGTTTAAGAGAAGTCGGACTGAAAATGCACTCTGCAGTGACCAAAACTGTCATCAGCAGAAAGAATCAAAAGAATAGGCTCACCTTTGCTGAGGAGCACGTTGTCTGGAGAGAGGAGAACTAGTCCAAAATTAATTTTAGTGATGAGAGCAAGTTTAATTGATCTGGGTCAGATGGGAAACATTTTGTTCAGCATCAAACTGAGGAAAGACTGAAGCCCAAGTGCATAAAAAAATCAGTGAAAGGCGGAGGAGGAAGTGTCATGGTTTGGGGGATGTTTTGTGCAGCAGGAGTTGGATTGAAAATCTCTGGAAAATCTGAGAAAACGACTAAAAACGCTGTATTATGCATGCCAGCGATGTAAAAAAAAAACACTATTGAACATGAACACGCATGCGAATTTTCTTTTTAAGATTAAGTTATTAGCTGTCTGACTAAGTGTGCTAGAGATTCCAAAAAACAATATGGGTTGTGTAAACCTGATCTCACGAAAAACAGAACTAATTTGCGAGGTGGCGATTTCATATGGACGTACAATGCGATTTGTTCAAAAACCTGTAATTTCTAGAAATAAAAGCAAGCATTAAGTTCCACCCCTAAACCTAACCACCACTGGGGCAGATCATACAAAAATGTACGAATGGGATCGTACAAATTAGCTGCCCATTCTAGAAAATGTAAAATAGTTACAAATTTTCGTGAGATTTTGTTGGCTGTGAAAAATGAACATCAACAGATTGTGACTAAATATATTCAGGAAATCTCTTTTAAAAGGTCAAGCCCTGCCTCCCTTTATTTATGATGTAAATAACCATTTTAATTCAGTGAAGTTGAAAATCAATATTATTATGAATAATTTGGATCAGTAAGCTGCTGTTGTAAGTGTGTGTGCGTCTGTAATCAAAATCTACACCTTGACAGAGAGGTAAACAAACACCCTCAGTGCAAAAGATGTTCATGCAACAGATCACACCACATGACCATTTACCCATAATGCCCTCCTGCTGTCGTATAGCTGCCCCAGCTGAGCCAAAACCAATCTCGGTAAGAGTAGGCATGGCAGCCGCACACAACAGCTGCAGCGGTGCCGTCAGCCATCTGTGATCACAAACACATTCAAAAACACACTACAGAATACACTGGTTAGTTACCGGAGTGTTTTTCATGCAATGGCTAATGCTAATCTCAGCAAACACACAGATAATATGTTAGACTACAGCGTCCCTCATGAACAGGTGGCTCATTCAGCATTCATGATGGTCACTTGAACCCGTGACCAAACGGTTAGTAATGCAGATCAGTGGTTCTCAACTGGTTTTGCTTCAGGACACAGCTGTGACATTGGACATAACGCTAACATAGCTAAATTGGCGCAAACTGGAAGTTATTAATATCACTACACTTTTAGGTTGTTGATTGGCATTGACGGTTCCATGAAGAAACTTTAACATCCATGGAACCTTTCCATTCCACAAAAAGGTTCTTTAAGGTTCTTTAGATTATTCAAATGTTCTTCACACTGAGAAAAGGAAATGGCTCTTTTAAGAACTGTTCATTGAAAGGTTCTGTGTGGAGCTATAAATGGTTCTTTTTTGGAACCTTTATTTTTAAGTATGTACGATCTGCATAGGCCCAACAATATGCAATAAGGTGATTATGATCATTTTTTTTAATGCAACAGAAGTTACTAGACTAACATATGAAACAAACACTAAGATAAATATTATATTAATATTAGCAATATTAACAGTGACAAATAAATCTTCACCAAAAATATTCCTTTGGAATTGCAACAACAAAAAAAAAAATACTAATTTTAGGCTATTCTTTAAATTAATAAGCCTTTTTTCTATTCTATAGGCCTACATTATATGGATAGTTCCGATTTTTTAAAATGCTGTGTGCACACCAAAAGCGAATTTAATTATTCATGCGAGTAGATTACATATAAAGTCAATGCAAAGACGCGAATAGATGTGAATTTGCGCCGGGTGACGCAATTGCCACGAATGTGCAATATATGCCTCAATCACGTCTTCTATGCAAGTTAAAAAATGTCAAATGGAGTGGAAAATTCGCATGGCGCATTGTCACAAAAGCCAATCAGCGAAGAGCTTATTGACACATCCAATGTGACACGTGCGATTGTATAAGAAAATGGAGGGGAGCATTACGCGATGTTTTTATTTGCGCGAGTGTGTGAATATTCGCTTCGCTTTTGGTGTGCACATACCATAATTGTTTAGCATTGCATTTACCATGCTTTTCTTGACCCGATCTCGGGTGTATTTTTGAAGAGCATAGTTAGCCAGCTACGGTTGAAAGTTCTGTCATTACCTATATAGTTCAATGATTTGGTGTTCCCCGAATCCATATTTCCAACAAACAATTGCAAACAGCATCACAAAGATGTATGGCTTGAAGTGCAGCTCTCAACCTGTGGTTGGAAGCATAATTTCTTGTTAGAATGGCATATGGACACTTGAGCAAAATAAATTGAGCTTCAAATCTATATCTTCATTCCATGCATGTACAAATTTCATTCTATATATTTTAGTTTGTTAAGCGAATTAAACACAGTTTTATAAGCTTGTGCATGTGCATACAAGCTCTAGAAGAACCCTGAACTGACGTAAGGGAACTAGAAAAATAATGGACAAAAAAACATTGAATCAGTCCTCAGATGTCTTGTTTATTATTTACAGCATTAATTTGATCTCAAACTGATTAATTAGCTGAAGTTATCACTTCACCACCTGCTTGACGTCATTAATGACCATTCTTACCAATGTGGTTTGAATGGCAGATGTGTGACAAAGTTCCTACTTTTTCAGGAAAGAGTCGTGACTGGTTAGCTTCTCCAACAATGCATCATACTATGGTAGCGAGTTACGTCATTGTTGGGAAACGCACCCCAGAACAGACCTTCAACCCACTGTTTTTTGCAGTAGTTGATGTACGTTTTCTCTTCAGTTTTCCTCTGACGTTTAGATTTAATATTATTATTGTCCCTTCACTTTAACCGAACCTTACATATTACAGTAAATTGACACTTTAATACAAATAAGATTTAATAAGGTTTTATGGTGACCGTAAGTGTTTTTATTTGAATACTATTTAAGATTTAATCTGACATTAATGAGAAGGGAATGGGATATAGATGAGATGCACAAGTGATAAAAAATGGATTTATAGGTCACTTGATAACGACACAGCAATTTATGCTGCAAACATGCACAGATCAAAATGAAAACGTCAAACACATTGATTAAAACAGAGGTGTTTACTTTCATTCTGTCTAGAGTGAAAAAAGATAAGATATGGCTGAAAATATCAAAGTGTTTATGTGGAACTGCAAATGTACCATCTTTGATAAAGATACTTCCCTGACTGGACTGATACTTTAATCAGGACACAAACACAGAACTGATTAACTTCCATGAACTGAAAATTATTGATCAAATTTTCTCTACTGGAGCTCAAGTGAGTGCAATATGAGTGACAAAATTATTTTCAAGCTTCCCCCAGTGTGTAAAAAAAAAAAAAAAAAAAATAATTAATTAATTTAGACGCAACTAAAAATATAGATTATTTTTAAAATAAATTTTATTTTTAAAATATAATTTTATTTCATATATAAATTCAAACCGAGTGAAGAACAGCACATCACAGATGCTGTCCATAAATGAACTTTTGTAACCAGACCTTTTATGCAAAAGTTGTAAGTTTTAGTTAAGCTAAAGTTGTTCATCTTACCAATTTGATGTATCGCTGTCTGAAAGTTCGGTTCAGTCTCCTCCAATGCAGTTATATGTAACTCAGAAATTAATAATCATAATAAATCACTCAGGAAAGGTCACAGGTGCAGATATTGCACTTTAACTGATGGTTAGCCACAAAATAAAATCGAGACAACAAATTCATTCATCTTCAATATTTCAATCAATACATAAATATACATATGTCATATTATTACTAAATTTACTGAACGAATGAGTTTTACTCACATTTCGGCTGAACAAAACAGCAGGCCTTTTATACATAAAAGGTCAACGCTCCTTCATTCGTCTTTACAACCCGGAAAGGTCAAAGCATTACTCAAAGATTTAGCATAATGCAGATGAAACCTATACAGATAATCCATGGCAAAACAGATTATGACACAATGCAGGGTGGCACTCTCACTGGCTGTGTACCGGACGACTGTCGCTGGCCACGTGGGCTACAAAATTCTGTCTTGGAAACAGCAAACTTGAAATAAAAAAAAAGATGACAACACTTAACATCATTTAGCCGTTTGTGGGTCAGATTTGAAAGGTCAGACAAGCCAGTACAACAACCTACGTCTGGAGCAAAGCAGGTTAGACCCAATCAAACATTTCCACTGCAGCTCTGCCCCAGCAAACATTTGGACGTTTAATGGCGGTTGAAAAGACGTCCCTCCGACACGTCCCGTCATGGTTGAAAAATATATCCAAAATGGAAATTGAATTTGCGGTTACCATGGATAAACTTCAATAACCATGTTTGTAGTAAAACCATGGTTAATTTTTGTAAGGGATATCCACCAGATTTTTCCCATAAGAACGGGCATGGCCATTTGTCAGTTTTATGTATCCCGCTCCCAGCTATTTTTAGTTGTATACAAATTAGCTGTTTTTGCTGCTTGATATTTACCATATTATTTTAATGTATTGTCTTCATTATGAACACACTGGGTTGTAGAACAAACACCGTTTATTGCACTTTGTTATCCTCCTCGTTATTTCCCTTCTGCAGCTAATGAATAGGAAGTCTCGCAAATTCACAGAAAAGGTGGATACACACTGATTTTGTAAACCCACTTGACCTTACATGGACTACAATTACACACATTTTCATTTAAAATCTTGGGGGGAAAGGATATAGCTAATACTAGGAAAGAGAAAAACAAGCATGAATGTTTCAGTATAACCGCTAAATTTTCCTGCTCGCGAGCAAAAATGGCGTTGAAGTAACCGCACTTCGCATCAAACTCTCGTTATTTTTCCGCTTTACTACAGATTCACAAAACTTGTTTATGACAATTGGCGCTTGTTTGGATAGCTATCTGTGCAAGGAAAGAACGACAACTGAAGTTACGCGCGAAGAATCTCCACAAACTACGTCCCGAAAATGTCTTATAGAAATTCTTTTTTAACCGTCTGTTCATACAGTGATTCGCATAGTGGACAAAAAATTAATATAGGGCCTAAGCGATTTAATATAGCAGCGTACGTTCAAATAACGCAAGATTTAAACCTCCATCCTTCAGCCAGTCGCGGAAAATGTCACACCCACCGTCAGCAGGACGAGATTAGGACTCCGGTGGATTGTTAGGGTGAAACTAAAGCAGACAGATACCGGCCGGTCAACCGGTGAAGCGCTGACACGTCACTGGCTTTATACAGCCATATTCACTAATTTTAACAAGTGATGTTATTATAAAGATAAGCGTTTTCAATAACCTGTAATGAAACGCCTCAGATATTAACAGCGCCCCAGTAACGCGTCGCTGTAAGCCGCTTTAAGACTCGCAAGCAGGTGGATGGAAATAGAAGCGCCCGAGCTCCGAGCTGAAGATCCGCGCTGTGGACCTGACAGAAAACTTTCGCGTCAAACAGCGCAGAATGAACAGCGATGATTTTAGAGCTCATTGTGACCGTCTTTTCACCTTTAAAGACATAAAGAAAATAACGGGACGCAGCTCCAAAGCGCTTCAGAGTTCAGCGGAACTTTCGGAGTTTTCAGAAACGCACAAATAATGGCAAAGAAGAAACGGGTTTTATCGGTCAGTTTTATCAAGGGATTCCCAGATGACAGGTTATTATAAAGATAGACATGCCAGCCAACCTCACCACAAACTACAACTACCCAGCGCTCATCTTCGGGATATTATTGATCATCATCATCATCTGCGGGAATGTGCTGGTGTGTCTGAGCGTTTACACGGAGAAAGCGCTGAAAACCACAACTAACTACTTCATAGTCAGTTTGGCTGTTGCTGATTTGTTGTTGGCTGTTCTGGTGTTACCGCTGTTCGTGTATGCAGAGGTGAGTCAAGATGCTTCATTTCACAGATATTTGACGTTTAATATTGTATTATAGCCTACAACGCTTAAGGTGACCAGAAAACTAACAGGTTTGTATTAACTTTAAAACCCTGCTAAGCTGGTTTACCTGGTGATCATCTTAAATGACAAGGTAAAACCTTCTTATTGGTACCACTGTAAGTTTTGACCACTTTCCTGCTGGTTTTAGCATGTCTATTCTAAACCTAGTTTATTTCAAGTCAGCTATATGTAATAACATGATTTCATGCGATACTTAATCTGAAAAAAAAAAAAAACAGGAAATACATTCTTTTAATACGCAATTCTGATTATATATATATATATGAAATATTTACTGAATATTAAAATATATTTAAATTATTTAAATATTTAATTTTGAGTGTGTGTGTGTGTGTGTGTGTGTGTATGCAATATTTAATATTAAAAATATTAATATGCATTGTGTTTATTTATGTTCTATTATTGTTAGCACCTTTTTCTTGCTTAAAAACAATTAACAAACTTGGGTAAATAATAAAAATATAAATTAATACATTCATATAAATTAATACACACACACGTGTGTGAGTGTGTGTATATATATATATATATATATATATATAACGAATTGCATGCAATATTTATGTAATATTACAATGTTTAAAATATTTAAATATTTAATTTTGAGTGTGTGTGTGTGCGTGTGTGTGTATATATATATATGCGATATTTAATTATTAAAAATATTTATTAATAAATTCATGAACAAATGAATAAATTAAACATTAATTTATTCAAATATTTAATTTAGCTAAAATCTGAAAAAATCTAATTATTCATTTTTTGTGTTTGTGTGTATATACACATACATTTAATGTTAATTTTTTTTTACAAATTATTTACATTTTTGAAATGAAATTATTTAAATATTTTTTTTAGCATTTGCGTATGTACACACACACAAACACTTAATATTTATTTAAAAATTATTTAAATATTTAATATTTAATTTTGAGTGATTTTTTGAGAATGTGAACTTAAAAACATGTTTAAACCTTTTTTTTTTTGTTTCAACAATAACTGAAGTAGCTTGCCATTAACTATGGTTACCATGATAACGGTAATCAATAATCTTTCATCTATTTATTTGATTGCAATTAAATTCTTAACCAATCTGATAAACAACTATACGACACTGTTCCATAACAGTGCAAAACAAACTTAGTATCAATACTCAATTGTTACCCTTCAGCGAAACACTTTGCAGACATGCATTCATTCGGCCCCCTCCTGCCGAGACTGTCTGTCTCTGCCAGAGCCGGACGTCATAAACACACATCGCACAATACGCATTGTCTGCCAGGTCCGAGACCAAAGAGGCCTCCAAAAAACTAGCGATCGGACATTCCATTCAGGCACGGATTCGGGGCCCCTAGACTGGATACTGAGGGCCCCAGACAGCGGGGACAAGGTCACCGAACGGCTCATGGTGGTCTGGTTGGCTCTTCAGGCCAAGGACACGGAGAAAATATGCTCGAGTGAGTCAGCTGTAGCTTAATTACAATTTTACATGAGCCCCCTCACCACGATCTCATGGCTTCCACTTGTAGGGTGAATGTGGCTCGTTGGCATGGGAGAGAGGCCATTACCAAAAAGCAATTAAGAATCTGTCCTCTTCTCCAGGCCAATAATTAAAATGCCATTAAATCCTCCTCTCTGCTGTTTTATCTCTTTTTTTAGACCGCGGGATGCGTATCAGCTACTAAATTACCATCAGCCCCAGAGCATGTGGTGTGTGTGTGTTTGGCTTGGTTGTTGTGACAGCGCCAAGCCGATAATAGGGAAATTAAGGTTCCATAGTCACTCCACTGTGGCATTAAGAACATGAGGTTAGGGGAAGGTGAAAGAGGTCAGAGAGCCATGGGAATGAAAAAATGGTGAGGGTTGAAAGAGGCATGGATGATAGAAGCAACCAATATGTGAAGAGTTAAAGACGGTGATGATTTCTCTCCTTCTCAGTTCCAGGATGGGGTTTGGTCCCTCAATATGACCGTATGTGATGGACTGATGACCATGGATGTGATGCTTTGCACCGCCTCTATATTTAACCTCTGCGCCATCAGCATAGACAGGTGGGTCTGACTTTGACCTGTTGCACACAACGGGTTATCATAATAAACAATAAAAATAAATTAATAAAATAACATTTAAAAAAACATAAAAAAAACAAACCATGAAAAAACAACAATTTTTATTACTAAAAAAACAGTTAACTGAAATAAAAGTAAATATAAAAAAAAAAATAAAACATTTTATTTCAGTTAGCATGATTTCTCATTTTCTTTTAGTTTAACTTTAAGTACTAAAATACCTAAAACTAAAATAAACATTAATAAGAACAGGCATACTTAAATAAATAAATAATAATAATTATTATTATTATTATTAGTGAAAAAAACGACAACATTATGAGAACTTCAACTAAAATTAAAATTAAAATAGAATATATTAAAATAAAAAATTAAAATTATATATAAATATAAATTTAAAATATTAATTAAGAAAACTGTAATTGTATATCAATGACACAAAAACAACACTTTTTATTTAGGCGCCCATGTGTTACCAGTTTTGAAATTTTTGTCATGGACTGCTTACCACATTTTTGAGTCAAAGTCATTAAAATAATAAATAAATTAAATTGAAATAAAAATAAAGTGAAAAATTAAATAATAATTTAAAAAAAATCTTTTTAAGTGTAATTTTTATTTTTTGTATATTTTACTACACACTTTGTACAGATTCAGTTTGGACTAACTCCGCACAATTAAAAAAATTAATTACCATTTGCATGTAAATGTGATTCCCAACCAGTGTTATCATTGAGATACTATAATGGTTTTTGTATATATATGTATTCCATTTTTATTTTAGTGTTTTTGCCATTATTAATTATTATTATTATTTTAAAATGTGTCTCTATATATCTTTTGTTAATTATTATTTCAGTTTTAGTTACATCACAAGTTACAATTTATCAATCTACAATTATCAAGTTACAATTTAATACATCACAAGTTAAACTAAATGAAAAATCTTTTTTAAAAAAATATACTTTTTATATTTTATTTTAGTTAACTTTTAAATCATTTATTTATTTAAAATATTAAAAGCATATATGTATGGAAGCCCGTTTCTGCCACTGAATAAAAAAAAATTAAAAAGGTAATTGTTACTTTTTATCTCACAATTCTGACTTTTTTTCTCAAAATTGCGTGATAGAAACTCGCAATTCTGACATTTTTCTCTGAATTGCATGATATAAACTCGCAATTGCAAGTTATAAAGTCATAATTGTGAGATATAAACTCGCAATTCTGAGAAATAAAGTCAGAATTGCGAGATATAAACTCACATTTATGACTTTTTTTCTCAGAAAAAACGCGCAATTGCGAGTTAAGTCAGAATTGTGAGATATAAACTCGCAATTCTGAGAACATATCAGTCTTTTTTCCCCCTTCAAAATTGGACTTTAGAACTCACAATTGCGAGTTTATATCTCAATTCTGAGAAAAAAAAGTCTGAATTGCAAGATATAAACTCGCAATTGCAAGAAAAAAAGTCAGAATTGCGAGTTTATATCACGCATTTCTGACTATATAACTCGCAATTGCGGGTTTATATCTCACAGTTCTGTGAAAAAAAGTCAGAATTGTGAGATAAAAAGTCGCAATAACCTTTTTTATTTTTTATTCAGTGGCGGAAACGGGCTTCCATACATATGTTCTCACACAAGTAAGGAAAACATTTTTTTAATAGTTTTAGTTAACTATAATAACCTTGTTCCCAGCCTTACACAAATTAGATTCCATGTCAATATACAGTAGTTTGCAGCTACTTCTAATAAAAATGTATTTATTTATAGTCATTATTAAAGAAAAACTCACTGTGGTAACCCAGAAACCACTTTATTTTGGGGACAGAGTCATAGAAATGCTGCGTGTAGGACACAAAATGTATGAAACAGGCCTTTAAAGTCTGATTCTTGAACTCATGGGAATTGGGCCGAGGATTGATGAATCAAATTCATGCAGTACACTGATTCTGCACAGCTAGTTTTATATTTTGGAAGCCGTAAGGGTCACAGCAGGTTACCTTCCTAATTGTGGGTCTGTTTGAAGACACGATGAAATAGCATTTATAATAAAAGTGGCTTCCCGCTATGATTAAAAGAACAGCGAGAAGGGTAGAGATAGAGATTGAGCAAATGTGTTCAGAATAACTAAATGGCATTAAGTTGCAGGCTTTACCTCAGAATTACAACTGATTCCTCATTTAGACACTCCGCTGTCCACTGAATCGAGTCAACCGCAGGGTCATTAAGATCCCTCCTGCCATTCTGTGTGGCTCAGCAGAAGGTGTTTTGAGAGATTAATGAGATATACGCTCTGTAGAGATAGAACAGCGTGAAACTTATGCAAGGAAAGGCTGCAAATGCATCGCTTGGCAGAACTCGCCACACAATCAGCATGTAAAAGCAATGTGTGGACAGCAGATACACGGACCACCGCTGTGTGTAACAGCTACATGCAGCAGGAGTTGTTTGAAACATGAGTTGTGAGATGCTGGAATGCCTCAGGGTTCACACTCCTGTTTACAAACATACTCAGCCAATAATAAAGGTGCATGGCTGTTTCTATTACTCATATGATGATGACAGGCAGCTTTGAGAACCAGATAAATTCGGAGAGAACTCAACTCAACAAAATTTATTTATAAAGCATGTTTAAAACCATAAAAATGTACCAAAGTGCTGTACATAGATAACATAAGACTCTAAAACTCATTACAAACCAAAAATAGCAACATATCACAACAACAAATCGTCCAGTTATTAAATCAAATTATATGCATGACTGTCACATATATAGGTGTATCACACAAATCATACTCAACATTACACCCCTCAAAATATAAAAACGTTTAGTATGCAAAAACAAAAATATAAATATTCTAATATATATTACAAATACATATTATAAATGACAAGCATTTTTTGTCCCAATACATAAATACATACAGTCATGTGTATTTTTAAGAAATATATAAATATATATAGTTTATTTAAATATATTTTTAAATACTTTGCGGAACATTGTGTGTATGTATTTATATCATGTATTTATATATATACACACACACAGAGTGCCTTGCAGAAGTATTCAAACCCCTTCATTTTTTTCACGTTTTGTTATGTTGCAGCCTTATGTTAAACCGCTTTATATTACTTTTTTTTTTCCCACAACAATCTACACTCCACACACCATAATGACAAAGCAAATAACAGGTTTTTAACATCTTTGCACATTTATTATACATAAAAAATATAAATGATTCCATTGCATAAATATTCAAACCCTTATCTGGGACAGTTGAAATTTAGCTCAGGAGCATTCATATCGCTTGTAGATGTTACTACACTTTGTGGCAAATTCAATTGAATGGGTATGATTTGGAACGGCACACAAGTCTTAATAAAAGGTCTAACAGCTGAAAATGCATATCAGAGCAAAAACCAAGCCCTGAGGTCAAAAGAACTGCCTGTAGAGCTCAGAAACAGGTTTGCGTCAAGCCACACATCTGGGGAAGAGCTCAGAAAAAATTCTGCTGCATTAAAGATTCGCAGAATCATGTAGCCTTCATTATCCATAATGGAAGACGTTTGAAACAACTAGGACTCTTCCTAGAGCTGGCCTCCTGGCCAAACTGAGCAACTGATGGAGAAGGGCCTTGTCTAGACTGCTGACCAAGAAGCTGATGGTCACTCTAGTTGAGCTCCATGATCATATATGCAGATGGGAGAAACCTACAGAAGGACAAACATCACTGCAACACTCCACCAATCTGGGCTTTATGTCAGTGTGGCCAGACTCAATCTTCTCCTCAGTGAAGACACACACAAAACCCACTTGGAATTTGCAAAAAAGCACCTAAAGGACCCTCAGACTCTGAGAAACAAGATTCTCTGGTCTGATGAACCTCAATTCTAAGCATCATGTTGGAAGGAAACCAGCTCTGCCCATCACCTGCAGGGTACCATCCAAAAAGTAAAGTGTGCTGGTAGCAGCCTCATGCGGTGGGGCTGTATTTCAGCGGCAGGGACTGAGGGACACATCAGAGTAGAAGACAAGCTCAATGCACCAAAATATAGAGATAGCCTTAATGAAAACCCAGTCCAGAGCATTCAGAACCTCAGACTGGGCACCTTCCAACAGGACAATGACCCTAAGCACACAGCAAGAATGGCTTATAGACAACTCTGTGAATGTCCTTGAGTGGCCCAGCCACAGCCTGGCCTTGAACCCAATCAAATATTTCTGGAGAAACCTGAAAATGTGCTTCTGCCCCCATCCAACCTGACAGAGGTTGAGAGGTGAAGAGGTGAGGAGAAGAATGGCAGATAATTGCTAAATGCTGATGAGCAAAGCTTGTCGCATCAAACAAAAAAGACTTGAGGCTATAAAGGTGCTTCAGCTAAGTACTGAGTTAAGGGTTTAAATACTTATACAACATACTTATTTCAGATTTTTAATTTTTTTATAAATTTACAAAGTTGTGACAGTTCTGTTTTTGCTTTGCCATTATGGTGTATGGAGTGTAGATTGATGTGGAAAAAAAAAGTAATTTAATGCACATAACATAAAGCTGCAACATAAAACGTGAAAAAAAATGAAGGGGTTTGAATACTTCTGCAAGGCATTGTGTGTGTGTGTGTATATATATATATATATATATATATATATATATATATATATATATATACATACATACATACATACACACACACATATATATATATATATATATATATATATATATATATATATATATATACACAAACACACATACATACATTTATATATTTAAATACATTTTTTAAATAGCTATTTTAATTCAATTTTATTATTATTATTGTTTTATTTTTATTTTATTTATTTTTTGTTCTTAGTGGTTCTCCGTTTTTTTTTTGTTGTTTTTTTTTTGTTTGTTTGTTTTAAATACAGGGGTTTTTTTTATCCTTTTTTTTTTTGCAAGATGACCATGAGGATTTTGGGGGAAAATATGACAAAAAATGTAAAGTATAAATCAAATCTAAAAAAAAAAAATTATACTTCTCAATGTTGATTTTGGGGTGAAATATGACCTAGACATATCACTAGTTATGTCAGATTCACCCTTACGCTTTACCTTCTGTGAACTGGAATCACATTATAAAACACACACGTGTGTGATATTATCTTATTAGCAGTTGAAGGTTCAGGGGAATATCAGGTCAACACATAATTGGGTCAACTCAATCAGCGACTGAGAGATTGGAGCAGTGGCTTAGCTAGTATATAACAATAAAGGTCATTGCACACTAAGTCTGAAATTTTCGCACGTTAAAAAATAAATATGACCTCACGTGTCCGTCATAAAAAAATTCAGATCGGGTTCGATCTTCTGCATTTTTCGCATCCGTAGCAAGCATTTTGAGAGGTGTTTTGACAATTCAGAGCCACCGTTCAAGCGAACACCAGAATCCAGAATGGCGATTGTCAAGTTCACCCACTTTGTCTCGCAGCACAAAGCACTGTACAGGTCCTTGCACACTGAAATTGGTGGTCTTCTTTTTAATATGTGGCTCCAGTATCGCTACTGTAGCAAAGCATCAAACTGAGCAACTGACATCCTGAAGTAAACTTTGAATCGCCCGGGATAATTCCGCAGCTCCTTAATAAGGAGGTGGAACTCTCCTTCCTCTCTACACTATCTCAGGATTGGATGGACCCAATATTTCCTCTTTCTTTTTCTCTTTTTATGAAGAGAGAGGACAACAAAATCATCCTCACTGCTTGAAGACTCCATTTTATATTGTTTTGTGAATTTTTTCACAACGGATTAATTAATACGCATCGGACTCAGTCTGTTCCTGTGCGTGACGAATTTTTAAGATGACAAATACGAAAAATTGCATACGAAAATTTCGAACTCCGTTTGCAAGGACCTTAAAAGCAATGTGTTCATCAGGGTCAAGAAAATTTCTGTTGATGTAACGTTTGCATGGACTGTCTTGTAATAGCTCATATGGTTCACTCCAGGTTCATCGCAGTCTCCATCCCACTTAATTACAACCGCAAACACGTGGACCAGCGACAGATTGTCCTGCTTTCTGCCACATGGATCCTGGCCTTGGCTGTGGCCTCCCCAGTGATGTTCGGAATCAACAACGTCCCCAACCGGGACCACAGCGAATGCAAGCTGGAGGACAACAACTATGTGGTGTATTCCTCCGTCTGTTCGTTTTTCGTGCCGTGTCCCATCATGCTTTTGCTGTACTGCGGGATATTCCGGGGCCTGAGGAACTGGGAGGAGGCGCGGAAGGCCAAGCTGAGGAGCAGCATGCAGGCTTGCAGAAAGCTTCAGGAGGCCGCTGCATCCCTGCAGCCGCTGTCCGGCCTGCCTCCCCCTCTGCCGCCTGTGATTGAGAAAGACCTGAGTGACATTACCTTAGAGGAGCTGGACCAGGATCACTACCCCGATCCTGACAGTCCGGATCCTGTGTCCATGCTGGCCTACCCCCCAGGGACCTACAACGAAGCTCAAAACCAGAACCAGAAAAGGAAGAGGGCCAAAATAAACGGGAGGGAGAGGAAAGCGATGAGGGTGCTTCCTGTTGTAGTAGGTAAGCTGACGTGAAGTACATCATGTCCTGCTTTTGACCCCATATTAATTAAGAGGCTACATTAAATAATTTATGAAGTTACAAATATTCTGTCACACCTCAGGACCATTTAAAGGGATAGTTCACCCAAACATGAAAATTCTGTCATTAATTACTCACCCTCATGTCGTTCCAAACCTGTAAGACCTTCGTTCATCTTTGGACACAAATTAAGATATTTTTGATGAAATCCGAGAGCTTTCTGATCCTCCATAGACAGCAAGGGTCCTACCACGATCAAGGCACGGAAGGTAAGGAAAATGGTACATGTGACGTCACTGGTTCAACCGTAATTTTACAAAGCTTCAAGAATACTTTTTGTGTGCAAAGAAAACAAAAATAACGACTTTATTCAACAATTCGTCTCCTCCGTGTCACCCTGGTGCCATTTTGGAGAGTATCGCAATGTATGCGCATGCTATGATTTGAATGTAAACAACATATGCGCGTGGTGCTGCTGACACAGAACACGCATGTGCTCCGCTGTTTATGCTCATTTCAAAGCACACGCATACGTTGTTTACGTTTATATCATAGCAATAGCATGCATATGCGTCGTGATACTCTCCAAAATGGCACCAGGGTGACACGGAGGAGACGAATTGTTGAGTAAAGTCGTTATTTTTGTTTTCTTTGCGCACAAAAAGTATTCTCGTAGCTTCGTAAAATCACGGTTGAACCACTGATTTCACACTGACTATTTTAACGATGTCCTTACTACATTTCTGAGCCTTGATTGTTGTAGGACCCTTGCTGTATATGGGAGAGTCAGAAAGCTGTCGGATTTCATCAAAAATATGTTAATTTGTGTTCCGAAGATGAACGAAGGTCTTACGGGTTTGGAACGACATGAGGGTGAGTAATTAATGATATAATTTTCATTTTTGAGTGAAATATCCCTTTAATATGAGCCACTAAGGGCAAAAAGTGTTCAAAAATTACGAAGAATGAAATGGAGGCTAGTTACAGCATCTAAAATGTTCAATTATTAATGATATAATATTATTATTATTATTATTATTATTATTATTAAAATACATTTTTATTATATAATTTGAAAAATAATTGATGTCACAGATGTACCTGGAGCAAAAAAAACACAACTCAACTTTTACAAACTTAGACGTTAAATTTGACTTACTTTTGTCTAAGTGTTGAATTTGAGTATTTTCATTTTTCAAAACCAGTGATCGAGTAAATATTACACTTCAAATGTTGAACGAGCAATGCATGTAAACTAAACAGAGCATAACCAACTTTATACCCCTAAAATGTTTTACTTTGAATTACTTTGAGCTACTTTGAATTTATAGTATATTAACATTTATATTTTAAATCATTTTTGCTTTCTTTTAAATTAATTAATTAATTTATTTTACATTTTTATAGCCGTCACTTTGCAGATTTTTCTGATGAGGATTTTAGCATGACATGTTTTTCAGTAAATTTAATGATTTTTTTAAACTTATTTGACAGATCATTTATTATTAAAATAGCCACTTAACAGGACCCAACCAGCATTCTAACCTTAAAACTACTTCGAATTCATAGTAAAACCTTTATATATATTTTTTTAAAAAGTAGCCTTTTTGTATTTATAGTCTTCAATTCCCAGTTTGTTTGAAGGAGAGAATGACCATGACATGCTTTTTCAATAACTTACAGGAAAATGTTTTAATTCATTAAAAAAACAAAAAATTGATGGATTATTTATTATTACAGTAGAGCTTGTTTTAAATACTTAAGTGTTTAATTTAAGCAATTTTGTGTAGCAATCATTCAGTTAGACAGTCTGAGCTGTGCCCTGGCAGTTAGCAAAGAAACGTTTTTACATAAAATACATTTAGGCATTTATAGGCAAAGGAATTTAAAGAAAACAATACAATGTTGTCTTTGTAAGGAACGAGGAATTTCTTTTCAGGTAGCTTTGATTCAACCATAAAATGCACCAGAACAAAACTGCAGATGTGTATTTACACCTCTGCTCGCTCTTATCTCCGTCGGAGGTGTTGTGAGCTCAAAAAAAAAAAAAAGGGGATGAAAAAAATTGCTTCTCGCTTCTAAAGTGGGCTTAGAGGAGTGATTACAAACACTCTTTCCACATGTGCTGAAACGAGGAACTCCTCTGGCCCTCATTGGCTAATCATTCCTCACCAATCCTCCAATCCGATTATGATGTAAGCCTCACTTTAGTCCAGCAGGCAGAGTGGGGGCAGCCGTCACATTAAGACATGCACTTATCCTCTTCACGGGTTCCTGGGAGATGTGCCACCGATGTACTCCGTACAGTACTGACAGTACTTGCCAATCCTTTCACCCCTTTTCAACCTGAGTACAGACGAGAGAGAAAGAGAGAGAGAGAGAGGGACAGTTAAAGGTCAGGATTTCCACAACACACATTGCCATGTTCAAAAGCTCAATCTAAATAAAAAAACTCTTAAGGTTCTTTATTGCCATTGATGGTTCCATGAAGAACCATTAACATCCATTCACTCTTAAAAATAAAGGTTCTAAAAGGGGTTTTTTTCACAGTGATGACATAAAAGAACCATTTCTGGTTCCCTAAACTTTAAGAACCTTTCAGTCAGCAGATCTTAAAACAACTATTTTTTTTCTTAAAGGGATAGTTCACCCAAAAATGAAAATTCTGTCATTAATTACTCACCCTCATGTCGTTCCAAACCCGTAAGACCTCAGTTCATCTTTGGAACACAAATGAAGATATTTTTGATGAAATCCAAGAGCTCTCTGACCCTCCCATAGACAGCAAGGGTACTACCACGATCAAGGCACAGAAACGTAGCAAGGACATCAGTAAAATAGTCCATGTGACATCAGTAGTTCAACCGTAATTTTACAAAGCTACAAGAATACTTTTTGGGTAAAAAAGAAAAAGGGTCAAAGAGCTCTTGGATTTCATCAAAAATATTTTCATTTGTGTTCCAAAGATGAACAAAGGTCTTACGGGTTTGAAACGACACAAGGGTGAGTAATTAATGACTGAATTTTCATTTTTGGGTGAACTATCCCTTTAATGTGAAGAACATTTTAATAATCTGAACAAGCAATGAAAAGGTTCAATGGATGTTGAAGGTTCTTCATGGAACCATAAATTGCATTAAAGAAACGTAATTTTTAAGAGTGTTCCACAAAAGGTTCTTTAGACTTTTAAAATGTTCTTCACACTAAGAAAGGTTTTTGCAGCCGTGCCATAGATGAACCATTTCTGGTTCTTCAAAGAACCTTTCAGTGAACAGTTCTTAAAAGAAACATTTTTTTCTTAGTGTGAAGAACATTTCAATAATCCGAAGAACCGTTTCCACAGTAGATAAACTTTTGTGGAATGGAAAGTTTCCAAGGATGTTAAAGGTTCTTTGTGGGATTATGCCAATAAAGAACTTTATTTTTCAAGAGTGTAGGGAAACAAAAATGGTTATTGTATGGAATCGCTTCCAAAAAACCCTTTGGAATCTTATAGTACAGAGATGAACTTGAAACATCCTTAACGGTGACTTTCAGCCATCCTACCTGTTCTCTCCTTCTTGTCACTTCTGATGGATGACAGATCTGTAGAACCTAGTGGGAGCGGGACAGATAGATTGCTGGGTCATATTTCTGACTCTCTATTACATCTGTGCTTCTGTCTGGAAGCTCTCGGAGTAGAAGTGAATAACTTATATCTGATCTGAGATGATGCTTGCTCAGTTGAGAAATTTTAGTTATGTCTGCCTCCAAAAAGCGATTTAAAAACCTGTAAAATGAAGAGGACAGAGTTAGATGTTCACTGTACTGTAGCATAAATGTGATCCTGTAGATTCATCCACACCAACAGACAATACCTTTCTGCAGTTTTGTTGTATGCTGCTTTAAATGCTATAAATTTGGGTTGATTGTGATTAGCTATCAATGTTTTTATCGCTCGTTAGCTAGAAAAAAAAAAAGTTCTAAAACTGATTCCAACAATATTTTTCTTGTGTCCAGTGTTGCCAAGTCTGTGGTTTTCCTGCAAAATTGGGTTACTTTTAACTGTTGCCATAGGTTGTTTTTTAGTCCACGGGTTAAAGCGATCTCCCATAACGTGATTTCAACAGATGGGAAAACTGTGGGGGAAAAAAACGTGATTTGGCTAGCTTTCAATAGCAGTTGGGCTGGTTTGGTTTCGCAGACCTGGCAACCCTGTCTGTGTTGTTATCATTAGAGCTGTTGTCACAGAATTAGAATGATTATTTATTATTTATATAACTATAAAGATAATGATAACTATATTAGCATCCACACAAACCAACGATAATGTTTTGTTTATTATAAGCGTGCACTGGAGTTTTGTTGTTTGCCGCTTTAAATACCCACAGTCTATAAGTAGACTTTAGTTTACAGTATATATAAAAATACTGAAAAACTTTACTTTACAGTGCACAAAATGAATGAGGACACTTCCATTACAACCAGTTTCTGTGTGAATTGATTAATTTCAACCCAATGAGTTATGAAAGGAAATATATTGCAAGAATTAGCCCAACTGAAAACACAAGTTTATAATTTGAGTTGAGTTGTTGAACAAGTTTGTGTAAATAACGTGTCCATTGAATAATTTTTCACCTGTCATCTCCAGGTGCCTTCCTGTTCTGCTGGACGCCATTCTTCGTAGTGCATACGATGAGGGCTCTCTGTGAAGACTGCTACATCCCCAGCAGCGTCACTAGCATCGTGACCTGGTTAGGCTACGTCAACAGCGCCCTCAACCCCATCATCTACACCGTCTTCAACACAGAGTTCAGGAAGTTCTTCCGGAAGTTCCTGCCGACTCTGCCCAACTGCTGCTAGCCTGAACATGCTCTCTGCTAACAGTTTACGAACAAAACTTACCCAAAAGTATACATAAACCAGACAAATAATGGTTACATGTAAATACAGCATGTTGTATGAAACAAATATGAAAGTATGGTTATAATGCACTAAGATGTTTGCTGCCATTACGTTTTTACTTTATGGTTTAATTTCGTATGTTTACATTTTGAGAGCTGACATCAAACAGCCTCTTTCATGAAACGCAAGCAGAATGAAGTTACGTAAATTATTCGTAAAATCATTCTTATATAAGCTATCATTTCATGAACAAATTTGAGTAAATTATTTTACGATCATTCAAGTGAAGCGAATATTCACATCGTGTTATTTGCTCTAGATTACTTGCAGGATGTTTTTTGCATTACCTGTGCAAAAAAAAAAAAAAAAAAAAAAAACATTGTGCATGCTCTCCTCTGTTTTTTACTGTTACAACTGGACATGTCAATAAGCTCTTCACTGATTGGCTTGTATGACAATGTGTCTTGCAAATTTCCAGCTCGAGTTAAAATTTTTCAAGTTTTGCTTGGAAGACGCGATTTAGGTGAATATCGTGCGTTCGCAGCAATCACGTTGCCCAATTCGCGTCATTCGTGTTGCACGGCACAATTTTGCGTCCATTTGTAATCTACTCATGCGACGCAAATAATTAAATTCACTTTTGCTGTGCTCACACCATTATACTGTCACGTTTATAGAAGCAGAATGAATTTCTGTGTAAAATGATTCAATTTATTTTCCTGAAAATTGTCGTAAAACTATTTTTAAGTAAATTATGGCGTCCTTGAATGCATGAACATAATTTCCATGTAAACAGATCATAAAACTGGTGCTACATAAATTGTTCATCATAAAATACACAAATGGAATTCAAATGCATGTACTGTAAATTGTTCATAAAAAAATTCTTATATGGACCGGACTGCTATATAATGTTTACACGTAAGAATGGTGAAGAAACGTGGAGTAATGCAAAAATACACAGAGAATGTGACATGCCAAAAAAATAAGAACTTGTTTTTGAGGTGTTGTTAGTTAAATATGACAGTTACACAAAATGGCTTTACGAACATTTTCAAAATTTCATTCTGTTCGCGTTTTGTAAACGAGGGAGGCGCAGTTTATGCTTTGAAGCTTCTTTGACAGGAGTGTCTGTGGAACGGTCTGCCGTCTACGATGACCTCTCTTTGCCATTACTGTTCTCATGTGATACGTGAAGGAGCTCGTCCAGCGGCCCATAAGCCTACGGCTCAGAGGCGCTCGGACTTTCATCTGAGAAATAAATGTTTTCCACAGACAAGGAACTACTTTGTGCTGATGTCCAAAAGAAGACATAAAGACACTGAGGCTGTAGTATTGACGCCTTGTTTTAGTAAGCCCAAATATCTGTTATTTTATGTATTCACAGAGAGAAAAACTTATTGGATGAAAAGCCCAGAACTAAGACTGTGACCAGGAGTATTACTAAAGGAGAATCTTGAAAAATGAACAAAATAACATTGTAAAGGTTATTAACGCTGACAGTGACAATTTTTGAAATTGAAGCAAATTGGGTTACTGATGGTGGAGATCAAAACTGAATCAATGCAATCAAAAGTTGTGAATCTACAAACAAAAAACTGTTTCAGGACATTTTTGTACGATTCTAAAGAACTTTACTGTGAACTTGTTTGAACGCTGAGGCATATGTAGGTTAGATGTTTGTTGGCGATTATTTTCATGCCTTTTATGTTATTTGTACTCTTCAGGTCACGCAGTGTTCATTAAAAGCTGAGTGAACCCGGATACACTGTCTTTATACACTGGAAGTCAGTAGTTTGAGTTCAGTGAATATGGTGTTAAAATGTTCAAGCAATATTTAGAATTTGTTTCATATTGTAAACGGTATGCTTGCTGCTTTTGATAAATTAAAAAAAATTACTTTTAAAATACAACTCAGAGTTGATCATAGAATAGATAAAGTGGAATAGATCGGCTTTAGGGGCCATCAGTATATTCCCATACTGAGGGGACTGTAGAATTCTTAAAGAAATAGTTCACTCAAAAATTACAACTTGATTCCGAGATTTGTTTCTCCATCTGAACCGATTTGGAGAATTTAGCATTACACTTGCTCAACAATGGATCCTTTGCAGTGAATGGGTGCCGTCAGAATGAGAGTCCAAACAGCTGATAAAAACATCACAGTAATCTGAAAGTAATATAAGTCAAGCTGCATGTTTGTAATAAGTCCAACAAGACATTTCATCTCATCTGAATTAGGAGAGAAGTATGCTCAGATCAAGCACTGTTTACGTGAAAACAGTTTAAAATAGCCCTTAACAAATATGTCTGTGGATTTTGATGTAAGAGGACTTTTTTTTTTACAAGAGGAAGTGTTCTTATGAATTATGGACTCATATTTCAGCCAGAAGTGATGGTTTAAAGTTAAAACACCTTAATGATGGATTTGTTTCTAACAAACACATAACTTCTCACTTCACAAGATGTTAACTGATGGACTGGAGTGGTGTGGATTATTGTGATGTATTTATCAGCTGTTTGGACTCTCATTCTGACGGCACCCATTCACTGCAGAGGATCCATTGGTGAGCAAGTGATGTAATGCTACATTTCTCCAAATCTGATGAAGAAACAAACTCATCTACATCTTGGATGGCCTGAGGGTGAGTATATCTTAAGCAAATTTTCATTACTGGGCGAACTATTCCTCAGGAACCCATGACCTAGAGAAAACAAGACAGTAAGCAATTATCTGGATGTGCATTATTAAAGCATAATATTCCATCACTATTAATTATTTACAGTCTGTCAGATTCACATAACAAGGCTTTTTTTCCCACATGCTGATGACTACGCATGTATTCGTTTCGATAAAATGTCATCATCCTCCTCCGTCACCTGTCTAATGTTTCCTCCCTCATTCTTTATGCGAAGAAGTTTCTTTTTTACTCCAAAAACATTCAAATGTCATTTCCTTAAAAGTAAAGCTGAGAGTGATATCAAGGTCAAACAGAGATGGTGACGTGTGTCCTTCTGTGGAGCAGGGGGGTGAATATATTTCCTGATGCTTTTAAAATGAGACATGTCTAAACTTATTATGCTCAGAAAACCACAGCGGCAGTGGCAGCCTGTCCGGGTTCATTCCACCCACTCTCTCCTCATGCAAAAAAGACGGAGACCTGTCAAACAACACCTGAGACACCTAAAAGACATCAAGCAGTCTGAGAATGACCAAAACATAGGTGTAAATGGAGCAACAGAGAACCTTTAGATACACTTTCAAAGCTCAGGAGGTCTCAGATGAGTATTTACGCATGTACTTTGTCTCAGATGTTTCTCCAAGATAAAAATAGTCACAAATGGGTCAGCAGTTGACGTACTGTAAGAGTATAGAGTTATAAAATAAATATGAACAGCAGCTCAGATTATTTGATGGAACTGTGGGATATTGGTAAATGGAGCACAGTTTAAAACGCTACAGAAGAAATTTGAGATGACTTACTTTTTCTCAAGAGAAAGCAGGAGATTTCAGGTTCTCATTTGATCTCCATTTGATATCATTGCCGTCTAGGAGACACAATTCAAACAATATTATCTATTTGATATCATTTTTCTTTTCTATAAATTAGAATCTAGAAATAACAAATCTCAAAATATGAACTTTCAAAAATCAATACTAGAATATCAGAAGCTATGATAAAGCTCTAGATTTAGTTTCAAGTTTAGACACAATATAAAGGGAACCTGTCCTTTCCTGTAGCTCATACTGTGATGATCTAGCAACACTAAGGTTATGGGGTTCAATTCCCAGAGAAAGCAAGAACTGACCAAACATGAATGTGTACCTTGAATGCAATCTAATTTGCTTTAGATAAAAGCATCTGCCAAATGCATAAATATAAACAAGATTTTCTGAGGAAAATATGAGTGTTTTTGCCTTTGCAAAACTCTGCCACCATGCTAGAGTGTTCTGAGTGGTTGCCTGCGCGTTGCTATGCAGTTGCTTAAGCATTTTAAGTGTTTGCTATGCAGTTACTGTGGTGTTCTAAGTGGTTGTTCGTGTTGCTATGTGTTCTGAGTGGTTGTTTCTAAGTGTTTTGTGTGTTGCTATGCAGTTTCTGGGGTGTTCTGAGTGGTTTCCTGGGTGTTACTATGCAGTTAATTAGTGTTCTAAGTGTTTTGTATGTGTTGTTTTGCAGTTAATTAGGTGTTCTGAGTGGTTGTTTGTGGTGGTACGTGGCTGCTTGCGTGTTCTAAGTGGTTGTTTGTGTTGTTATGCAGTTTCTGGAGTGTTCTGGGCAGTTTCCAGGGCGTTGCTATGCAGTTGCTTAAGCATTTCAAGTGGTTGTTTGCGTTACTATGAAGTTACTGTGGTGTTCTAAGTGGTTGTTTGTGTTGCTATGCAGTTTCTGGGGGGTTCTGAGTGGTTGTTTGTGTTGCTATGCAGTTTCTGGGGGGTTCTAAGTGGTTGTTTGTGTTGCTATGCAGTTACTGGGTTGTTCTAAGTGGTTGTTTGTGTTGCTATGCAGTTTCTGGAGTGTTCGGAGTAGTTCCCAGGGTGTTGCTATGCAGTTGCATAAAGTGTTTGTTTGTTTGTGTTGCTATGCAGTTTCTGGGGTGTTCTGAGTGGTTGCCTGGGTGTTACTATGCAGTTAAATAGGTGTTCTAAGTTTTTTTGTGTGTGTTGCTATGCAGTTTCTAGGGTGTTCTGGGTGGTTGCTAGGGCACTGGTATACAATTACTCAGGCGTTCCAAGTGGTTGTTTGTGAGGGTGTTCTGGGTGGTTGCCAGACCATTGCTATGCAGTTACGGAGGTTTTTTAAGCGATTGCCTGTATTGCTGTGCAGTTAATGGGGTGTTCTGAATCGTTCCCAGGGTGTTGCTATGCAGTTACTTATGTGTGCTGAATGGTTGTTTGTGTTACTATGCAATTTTTGGTGCGTTCTGCGTGCTTGCCAGACCATTGCTATTCAGTTACTGAGGTGTCCTGAGTGGTTGTTTGTGTTTTTTAGGGTGTTTTAGGTGATTGCTTACTAGCTCAGCTTAAAAGAGCCCCGCCCACAATCCTCTTCAATTGATACAAATCTTAAGTCTAAACGCTTTCAAAATTACTGAAGGTTTGTTCTATGAAAAGGTTAAATTACCTGTTTTCTTGAAGAATGATTGGCCTTCCTCTCATAAGTTCCACTCCAGGGTCACCACAGCTTTCCAAAATAAACTTCACACACCAGAATCACCTTTCAGGAAAAAAGCAGCATCTTCTCAGCAGAACCTCTAATACAGCCCTCATTACCATTACTAACATGGAAATGTCAGAAAAAAGAAAAAGCTTTTAGTGTAAATGTCAGATCTCAACAGGTTCCGGCAGGAACCACTTTGACGGCGCCTCATCTTTCGAGAATAACCCTTGTTTTTCCGAGCTCTCCCGATTAGGTGGAAAATACAGATGCACACACAAAAGGGTGGGTTTTCCATTTTACCTACAAAGAGATAAAAGTGAATGAGTATCTATATAGTTCGCCCAAAAATCATTTACTCACCTTCACATCGTTCCAAATCCGACTTTCATTCTATCACAAATGCATCCTACACATTTGAGATTATTCAGATTTATACACAACATAAACGTAATATTACAAGTGAAGAAAAACAGAGCGAATATTCAAGTTAACCTAAACTGAAAGTTACATGCTAGTGTAAGTCACGCTGTGAACACACTTTTTCCGTAACACACTAAAAAAGGATACAGCGAGCATAGTCTTATTTTCGACTAAAATTAAATGTCAATTTATTCGGAATCTAAGAAACTGTAAATATTAACCTAAGGGTAAGTAAATGATGACAGATTTTCACTTCTGCTCCAGAATACGCGATTTAAAAGACCTTCAGAGATGAAGTAACTCCTGCAAGGTCCTTATTGTTCAGTTCGTCCTAGACAGACATAAATTCTCACGAGGGTATTTTTGGATTCCAGGTTTTTAAGAGAGCAATATAACAGGTCTGACCTTGATATGAGAACACATATCAAGAAATGATGGGAGGCAGATGAAAAGAAAGAGTGAGTGAAAGGAGGAAGATTTGACAAGACAACCCTGGAGAATCTTTTCCTGAAGCATGGAGGCCCTTCATTCAGGACTTCTGCTGAAGACAGAATGTTCTGGCTTCAATACAGGTTAAACTTTAAAGACAGCGTTTGTCCATTATCACAGAAGCTGAATTATTACTATTACTGTGATTATCGGATTGCATTACAATAGTAAACTTTTACGCAATGGCGGCCATTTTTGTTCTTAAAATCAGGCCTCATGGTGCGTTCAAGTCATGTCGGATACATCGTTTTTACGAGTTGAATCAATGCAAATGAACGCCACCACAAAGTCGTTATTACGAGTGGGAAACTCGAAATTTTCTTTAAGCCCCGAGTTTCCGAGTTGGGGGCGTGTCACTGAAAAAAAACGCGTCGGATGCAATGGACGCAGCCAAAAACATAAATATGCATAAATATGCAGCGTCTGTATTGACAGTAAATTTGTTGAAATGAATAAAATGATTATTTTTTTGTAATGTATACTATAATGATTCAGTTTACATCACCTTCATAAACTGAATAAAAATAGAAAAGAGCAAAAACACAATGATGCACATTCTTTGTTCATCATTTTGTAGATGTAGAGTTAAAAAAATAGTTGAATTTTATGTAGAAAAGTTAAATCGCCATCTTGTTCTGACCAAAGTGACTTGAACGCACCTGACGTCATAATGACGACTTGTCAGCTCGTACGTACGAACGTCCCAGGAGGACTTGAACGCAGCATCAAACTTACAGAAAATTGCAAGTCAGAAGGTCAGAGACATCCCAGCTAACAAAATATGTCCTAGAAACATCTCGTTAAGTTCTGAAAATTCCGAACGTTCTTTAAAAAGTTATCTAATTCTAATTTTAAAAATTTAAATTTAAAAAAAGTTAGCTTAACATTCAACTAAAATGTTTCAGAAAAATGTTTTTGTGCTAACATTTTGACGGCGTTATTAAAGACCTGATAACTTTGAATGAATGTTGTATTAACATTACTGGAAGAACGTTTGTTCATAACTTTGAGAGAACCTTGTCAGAACGTGGAACCCTTTTCGGACAATTCCTTGAAGATATCAGGTAAAATGTTGTCCAAATGTCCAAAAACCTATGTTTTTCTGATAGAACCTCACTAAAAATTACCTGCCCTATTTCAGTTGACATGAAAAATCTAATTCCATGTGAATAGGAATGTTTATGATTGCAATATTGTATTTTCACAAACCAATTTTCACCTTCTTTGTATACACACACAGACACACATATATTCTCAGAATGGTGCTATGTACAGTATCAGCTTTCAAACAACAGTATATGTGCCATAAAACTCACTGTCATATTTGTTCTGTGTAGTATCTGTTGCTTCACTGACCTGCGTAATGGAAAAGCACTGCCGTTCGGGCCGGACGTGTCTCTTTAGAAGATTCTGGTGCACTGACTGGCTCTTTGGCTTTGGCTGAAGCCGTCGAGTGCCCTTCCCATAATTCCCCCAACAATTTTCTATCCCCGTGTATCGATTCACATTTGGACACTGAGGTACAAAAGGGAGGTAATAAAAACACCGTCCTGCGGGCAAACTATCAACCAAGGGTGCTCATGGGAAATCTGAAGTAGAGGCCGTGTATTGTATTCAGATATCCTCCAAAATTGAGCTAGGAACCTCTAAAGAACCTCACTCAAAAATGGCACAAGTAATAAAGAGTCTGAACACTTTCAGCGCCACAGATCAGAATCGGACACCTTAAATGGGTCGCATTATAAGACGTCAGACGAAGGAAGTGAAAGTTCATTGCAGCAGGAAAACTTACTGTAACTTTCAGAACTCAAAACATCCTCCCTAGTGAGAAATTAGCATTCATTGAAAATGAGCTACAAAAAGAGTTAAGCAGCTAGATTAGATTACAACAGTGCATTTCTCAATAACCCAATTATGTGAGGTAATAAAAAGGAAGTAGGATACATATCGTCACTGATTAGACTGATTAAAGTTTATAATCTCTGATCATATCAGTCTGATTTGAACAGTTTGCTCGCTGACTGTTTCATGAATATCTCACAATGTAAAGCAGTTTTATTGTAGAGGCTGATGTTGGCCTATAAATACTCATTTCACATGCAAAGCTCATTTACATATAGAGGTCATTCAGCTCCATTAGCAAAATGAGCTGTTCAGAAAGAGTGGAAAGCGGTCATGAAAAGTTAAATTATGATCGTTTGAGTGCAAAAACCCTTGACTAATAAGTGGATTATGCAGAAAATTATGCAGAAAGTGTATAATGTGACTTCCTTAGGTGAACAACTGGGAACTTTGAACGTGAAATCTGGTGGTTTCTTTCTTTCAACTAATGCGAGTTCACGTAGCTTTAGGTCTGGATTATTTCGCATGGGTCAGCTGTGCGGCAGTTCACAGAGAAAAGCTCAGCTAATCTCTACAATGTGTCATATCCATTAAAAAAGGTTATCATGATAATGCACTTTATGTGTGTGGCCTCAAATCCAAAATCCTTTCAATAAAGAGGCACGAAAAACAACTCAGATTTTTCCATTTATTTTTGTTTTGTTTTGAAAACACTGTAAAAATGTAATCCTTCGTTAGACTTAGTTTCTGAAATTATATTATTGTCCAATTAAAGGAATAATTCGCCTAAAAAAAAAAAACACTTCTGTGTGTTCCAAACCTGTTTGACTGACTTTCTCCTGTAGGACACAAAATAACAGGTTTTAAGCTTCTCTTTGACATACAATGAAAATAGTGTGACTAGCTCAAAAAACATATAATAACAGTATCATAAGAGTTTTCCATTCTGCTTTCAGTTTACAGTATAATATATGCACAAAACGACATTTTTATGTGGAAATTTTAACCCACTATGGGTTAAAAAAAAAAAAATGTAATTGTGACTATCTCAGATTCAGACTTTTTTAGAAACTCACAATTCTGTGGAAAAAAGTCTGAATTGTGAAATATAAACTTTTTCTCACAATTCTGACTTGACATCTCACAGTTTTTTGTTTCTGCAATGTAATACAAAAAAAAAAAAAAGTAATTGCGACTTTTAATCTCACATTTCGGACTTATTTCTTGCAATTCTTTATATCTCACAATTCTAAAATAAAAAAAATCTGAATTGTGAGATATAAACTCAATTTAAAAAAAAAAAGTTAGAATTAAGAAAAAAAGTCAAAATTGCACAATTCTCACAATTCTGACCTTTTCTCTTGCAATTCTGACTTTATATTTCGCAGTTCAGTCTTTTTTTTGTTTACACCATATAATTAAAAATAAAAAAAGTAATTGCAACTTTTAATCTCACATTTCTGACTTTTCCCTTGCAATTCTGATTTTATATCTCACAATTCTAAAATAAAAAAAAGAACTGTGATATAAATTCATAATTTCAAGAAAAAAAGTTAGAATTACGAGGGGAAAAAAAGTCAGAATTGCACAATTCTCAAAATTCTGACTTTTTCTGTTGTTGTTTTTCCACTATTGAATTAAAAATAGAAATGGTAATTGTGACTCTTTATCTTACTATTTAGATTTTTTCTTGCAATTGCAAGTTTATATCTCACAGTTCTGAATTTTTCCTCAGAATTGTGAGAGAAAAGTCAGAATTTTGAGATATAAACTCATAATTGTGAGAAAAGAGTCAGAAGAGTCACGCGCCCTTTTTATTTTTCCTTTTAAGAGCTTAAAAACTGGTCTCTTTTTGTCTTAATTTTATGCAAATTATGAGTTTGAACACAAAACGTGTTCTAAAAGTCATACAGGCTTGGAAAAACATGAGGGTGAGAAAATGATTTTTGATGAACTACCCCTTTATATTCACATACAAAATCCACAGAGAGATGGCGAAACCATTCAGATGGTGCAGAAAGTACATGTCATCCGCATTCGCTTCATATGTCACAGTATGTAAGGAAGCTGCTACTACGAGGCCTTACAGCTAAACTAAAACACATGAACGGAAACGATCACCCATCTAGACTTCATACATCGCGGTCCTGCGGTGGGAACGCTAGGCCTTCCCTTTCTCCACCTCCACTCCGGCCATCTGAGCGTCTTCCTGAATGCTGACGGTCGTGCCCGGCGGACAGCAGCTTAGCTGATGCTCCTTCCAGTCCTGCAGAAAGACAGATCCAAAAATAAAGAGGCTCTAACCGCTGTGATATGATGGGGATTGCTAGGGCTGGACTTACCTTCCGCTGACAGAAGCCAGAGCAGTAATGGACTTTATGGCACCCTGTACACTCACTGGACGCCTCTCGACCGCAATTCACACACGTGTGCTGGAACACAGAAGAAACAACCTAGTGTCACTATTAATACTATTAAGAGAATAGTTTTATCTATCTATCTGTCTATCTATCTGTCTGTTTGTCTGTCTGTCTGTCTATCTATCTTTCTGTCTGTTTATCTATCTATCTATCTATCTATCTATCTATCTATCTATCTGTCTATCTATCTGTCTGTTTGTCTGTCTGTCTGTCTGTCTGTCTGTCTGTCTATCTATCTTTCTGTCTGTCTATCTATCTTTCTGTCTGTCTGTCTGTTTATCTATCTTTCTGTCTGTCTGTCTATCTATCTATCTGTCTGTCTATCTATCTTTCTGTCTGTCTGTCTATCTATCTTTCTGTCTGTCTGTCTGTCTGTCTATCTATCTATCTATCTGTCTGTCTATCTATCTTTCTGTCTGTCTGTCTGTCTGTCTATCTATCTTTCTGTCTGTCTGTCTATCTATCTATCTATCTTTCTGTCTGTCTGTCTGTCTGTCTGTCTATCTATCTTTCTGTCTGTCTGTCTGTCTATCTATCTATCTATCTATCTTTCTGTCTGTCTGTCTGTCTGTCTGTCTGTCTGTCTGTCTATCTATCTTTCTTTCTGTCTGTCTGTCTATCTATCTATCTATCTATCTATCTATCTTTCTGTCTGTCTGTCTCTGTCTGTCTATCATTTTCTCTGTCCTTTGAACTTTCTAACTTTATGGTTTCAACTTAAAAAAATAAATAAATAAATAACTTTACTTTTCTAGTTCTAAAATGAGTCATATGAATTTCTTTGAATCTCTTTGAATTCTACTTCCTTGCATTCAAATATTAATTGCAAAAATTCAGTTTAAATTGGAATTTAAAAAGCATTAATTCATTTCTAATTTTTTATCTAAAAAACTAACAATTGGTTCATACAACTTGTGCTATTATTAAGCCTTTTGATACTTTAATGTTAAATTATAACTATAGTATATACATATATACTATAAATATATACTATTAAATAAAGACACTTTAATAATATTAAAATGATTATATATACTAATAAATAAATAAATACTATTTAATAATATTATAAGAATATGAATGAATCGTTGTGACAACTATTAATATACAAATTTATGTTGTCAAAAACATTATGAATATGAGTCAAAACAGTGTGAATATCAAAGCACATGTCTCCTACCAAGTAAGTTACGAGCAGCCTGGACATTCTGCAAAATCTTCTCTTTAGTGTTCAATGAATAAATAAAAAGATACATGTTTAGAACAACACATGGGTGCGTAAATAATGCCAGAATGTTCATTTTAGCTTCAACACAGACTAGCATTTCAAGCAAGCAAAGACTCTGGGATCTATTGGCGTTTTCCCGTGGAGCATCTGTGTGTTTTCAGCTGCAGATTCTGATAGTCCTGCTTCACTCTCTCTCTGTCACATCTGAAGCGAAGCACCTGCCAAACACAGCGGGTGATGGTGTGTGACGGCCAGTGTGTTTCTACACCGCCGGCGTCCGGCCCTATCACGACACACACATCTGAGAACGCCAACTACATCAGCAGAGCCCCACATGAGCCGCATTATAAAACTCAGAGCTCTGCTATCATTAAATCCGATGAGCCATGTTCAGTACTGTTCAAAAACATTCAGTGTACTTGCATATCTGTTGCTAAGGCAGTTTGGCAAGAGTAAGCAACCTATAGTTAAGACAATATAAACTGGTTAGACTAATATTATTTGGAATTATTACTTGAATAAAATAAACATTAACGGAAATAAAATATAAATAAACACAAGCTAGTTATCAAAGCAACATTTCTCCTTATTTATTTAGCTAAATTTGAAATATTAAAATAACTAAAGATAAAAACTAAAACTTAAAATAGACAAATTAAAAATTAAAACTAATACAAATTAGAAAAGCAACAAAATAATAAATGATAAATAGAAATAAATGAAAAACAGAAACAAAAATCAAATTCAAAAGATTAACAAAAAATATAATAGTATATTAATGATACTACAATAAAGTTAGACTGATATGATAAAAGAGAGAGATTTACCTTAATGATAATTTCAGTGATTTTCCCCTCAGGTTCTTCACTGAGTGACAACTGACTCTGAAAGGACTGAGAGAGAAAAACATGAATATATGAAGCTTCTTATAGGGGTCACAAAATAAACTTCTCCCCTCAGGTCCACTTATAATGTCTGTAAAGGTTTCTTAGACCCAAAACATCATCATTTAGCTTTCTGAATTCAGTTATGGTGGACAACTCCATACACTGACACACACACCAACACCAATTGGTTAAAACCAAAGACTATAGAATACCCAAGACATGTCACTCGTATAGTTTTGAATGGGGAAAAAAATGCAACGCTCAACATGGCCGCTCAATCGCTGGAAGCCCCGCCTTCTGAGCAAAAGAGCCAATCGCTAATCGGGAAAGTCAGCGCGTCACTGCAGCTGCCGTTAGAAGTCCCGGTTGCTATAGAAACAGTCAGCGTTCTGAGACGTGCGCCTAGGACTGCACATGCGCACTGGCTGATCTAGCCTGAAAAATACGCTTTTTATAACGCTATTTGAGCAAAATAAACAACATTTATGACACAGTTGTTATCCGATTTCATTGGTGATTTCAAATATGAAATTTAATCGTAAGCTTAGTGAACAGTTTGGGAGAATTTGATGTTTCCCCATACAAAGTGATAGGAGCTGCACTTGGATGCCCGAGAGGCGTTTCAAAGATGGCCGCCGAGTGACATGACTTGTCTTAAAGAGACTTTGTTAAAACTTAAGCGTCCTTGATGACATCAGCAGGAAGAAAAGTTGTTTCAGAGTTACAAAACTAAATACAAAACTTTTTTTTTCTTTTAACTACCATGTACTGATGAATTGTTCATAACAGGAACAGGAAAATGTTATTTAGAAAGTTTATTTGGTGTATTTAATATCCTTTGACTTAAAAGACTTTTATTTCTGTTAAACATAACGTTAGCGCATTCATTTAATGTCTGTAAAGATTTCTTAGACCAAAAACGGTCATAATTTAGTTCTTAAGATTGTATTTCACACTTTCGTGGCGTATTTTCCTACTGGATGTGTATATACACAGTATATAAACACCCAACCAATTTGCATATGTATCTATGGTTATGGAATCACAATTATAAATGGCCAGTTTTTGCAGGTTAGTTTTAATAAATGCTCTTTTTTGTGTAGGGACGTTTTGAGTTTATTTCATGTAATCAACAAATTAAAGCCCTCATGCAGTCACTTTTTCATCACTTAAAACTCAGGTTTGATCATCAAAATGACATATTTAAATGTGAAAATAATTTCTTCATGCCTTAAATAGAACTCTACACCCCTACCTCATTTAGTATATGCGACTCTACGAATATGCTCAACTAATTCTTCCACTTTCACTCGGTTAACTGAAGTAGCAAATGCTACATAATGGATAGTGGCAAAATTGAATTAACCTTTAATTAGTTTGTCTTCAAGCATATTAAAAACACCAGATAAACAATGTTAAAAGCTTGATTTTCACCACAGGCAATGTTGGGGGTAACGCATTACAAGTAACGTAAGTTACGTAATCAGATTACTTTTTCAAGTAACTAGTAAAGTAACGCATTAATTTTTAATTTACAATAAAATATAGGAGTTACTTTTCTGAAGTTACTTTGTTTTCTCATTTCTCGACTGACTTCTGTCCTCATGTTGAGAGAAATCAGCTGTAAGTGCAGAGGCGTTGTGTGCGCTTTCTAGACTAAAAGCGAATATGCATTTACTCATCTCACTTGCACAAAAACAGATTCAGGATTCGTCAAAGTGAATACAAACAGTGGAATGCAAACTCAGAATATGACGGAAACCTCCAATAATTAAATTTGTTAAATAACATAAATATTCTTTATGCATTTAATCCCATTTTATTAACATTTCCTTCAGCCTGAGGCATATTCACTTCACTTTTGGCGTGAAAGAACTTTTACATTTGCCAAAAATAGAACTTTTTATATTAAAAACAATTAAGCAAGCCCGGCCCAGACGAGAAAAAGTAATGCAAAAGTATCTTACCGTGTTACTTATCATAAAACGTATCTAATACAATTAGGGCCAGATTTACTAAACAGGGAAAAATTAGCGTTAGAGCGCAATTCCATAAAAGCGCCGATGGGAGGGGAAAATTCTGACAATGCGCACATTAAAGAACACAGACGCAGCCAGATCATTTCCATAATGACCAGCGCAATCTACCAAGAGCTGCGCAAATTACCGCCTGCTTTAAGATATGCTTTTTGGGGGGTGTTAAATAAAGCAGCAAATACCAGTAATCTGACGATCTCAAACGTTAGTAAATCGTGTTGCGTGATTCATTTGAATACTCTCCTCCCATAAATTTGCATCTGAAAGGGAAACTTCTACAAATGGATATTCAATAAAATCAGGCGCAAAAATAACCGTGTCCACGCCTTTTCAGCGCTAATTCTTCACTGCTGCCAGTACTATTTTAACGCCAAAAGACAGTTTGCGCTGGCACAAGCTGTTAGTAAATCTGGCCCTTAGTTACTTTTTTAGGGAGTAACGTGATATTGTAATGCATTCTTTTTTACAAAGTAACTTTCCCCAACACTGACCACAGGGGACTTTAACACTGACCTGAAACCAGTTTTGTGGATCTAATTGTTTGAATAAAGTACCTCTTTCCTGACGCTGCTGTTTTTCTCTGGGCTGATGGCGGCATGCGCTCCGCTCTGACTGGCTTGTTTGGCTTGTGCAATGAGAACTTTGAGTTGCTGGACATTGGTGAGCAGTGTATTGGCCATCTCTTCCAGGTAAAGCCACGTCCGCTGCTCGGCCGTCTCCAGCCCGTTCATGAGCGGCCCTGCCGGAGAGGGTTTAGACTGCACCACAGCCTGCTGAGGGACCACCGCCAGCGCAGGAAGGGTGGTCAGCACTGAGGAGAAACACACAATCGAGATGAAGCCTAACCTACGTCTCCTGAGTGATGAAAGACCTCCGAGCGATCAAATGTTCCTCTGAGACGTGATTTTGCAGAGGTGAACCGGCGTTCTGACAGGTACGACCTTGACGAGCACATTTACAGTCCGTCCTCATCTGATCTCCTTTTAACCCTGACCCACATTTCATTTTAAAAGCTTTTTGTTCTAAAAAAGGCCAGGCGGGTTCGGAAATGTGGGCCGGACAGACAGGAAAGGACATTCTCAGTCCTGGACTCGACCCAGACGAACACAATTTCATGTTGACTACACTTGCTCAACCACTGAATCTCAATGCCATCTAGGAGAAACAACTGATCTCATTTGTGTTTCTTTGTCTACAGGATGAAACATATGTGAACATGGCTTAAAATACAGAATCTGAGCCTCTGATTGTAAAGTCAAACATCAGTCTGTGTGTTTTAACTCAAACATCTCCCATAATTCAACAGATCTCATACAGTATGCTGTTAGTAAATTCACTTTATCCCCTTGTTTCAGAGATAAAAACAACTAATAACTCAAACATGGCTTATATCTGACAAAAAAAAAAAAAACACTTGGGTATTCATACTAGGGGACTCAGAATGAAGAGGTTATGAGAGAGAATATAAATTGTAGCTTTTTATTTTTGGCCTTTTTGTCACTTTTATTAATAGGGACTGTGAAATAATGAGTAGAAGAGGGCAAAACTGAATCGTGAAATGCCACAAGCCCAGAGTTCCCACATTTTACCAGTAACTTTCCATGATTTTCCCCGTCATTTGTGATAAGGATTATGGTTATAAAAACCCATAATATATATGAATAATATATAAATGTTATAGAGACTGTTCTCCAGGGTTATTATAGTTACACTAAAAAATAAAATTAAATACTTGAAATAAAATAAACATGAACTGAAATAGAATATACATTTTTTTTTATTTAAGCTAGTTCCTAAAATATTAAACTAAATTTAAAAAATAAAATGTAGTTTAACTTAAATTACTAAAAGAACAAACTGAAATAAAAATTAATAAAAACTATATAAAAAAACTAATAGAAATGACAAAAAATTATTAAAACTTCAACTGAAAAAAAACCTGAACATGATTTGAGTGTATGTATATACATACTGAGTGTGTGTGTATGTGTATATATACACACAGATACAAGTGCTATGTATGCATACCACATTTTTATTTTAGCTTGTAACTAAAAAATTATATTTAAAATGAAATGTCCCATTTTAATTTAGTTTAAATTAAAGTACTACAATAACTAAAATTGAAATAAAAATAAATAAAAACTATACAGACATTTGTTTTTTAAAAAAACTATTAAAATGACAAAAACACACAAGAAAATTAATCAAATTTGAACTGAAATTAAAATGAAAATACTGTATGAACAATTGCTTGTATGAAATAACGTGAATTGTAGCTACAAAATATTTAAAGTAAATAATCAGCTTTTATCAGCTGAACTAAAAAATGTATATTTGCTATAGACATATATTTTTTCGATTTTCCTTGACTTAAAGAATCCTGAGAGGTGGATTCAAACTCACTGTGGCCACATGAGCACCACAGCTCAATGAGTCTGAGCACTACGCCACTGCTCCTACATCAATACTTTGTAGGTGTTAGAATATGCACCCCTTTTTTCATGTGGCAGAAATGAATTTTCTCTGTAATATTATGGTCCAGGGCTGTGGACACGGTTATTTTCCTGAATCAGTCCGAGCGAGTCGAGGTCAGGATGCTTTAAAAGAGAAGTGCTGAAGCATTTCGGACACACACAACCTGACAGAGATAAAACGAAGGCGAGAACGATGATTTCCTGAGACACAGAGCACCGTGGTGGATCAGTGACACAGAGCTGCTTTGAATCGGAGGTCACGCTCCCTGGAGCGAAACATCTACACCGGACAACTGCCCTCAGCTTCAGAAATCAACCCTCAGACAGAATTCAAACCATGATCCTTTCTCTTGAAAAGAGAGCAAGACAAGAATAGAAAGACGGATATAAAGTGATGTATGGAATCAATGTCTGCCAGAAATAGAAAATAATTAACTGTAAATATTTTTGTAGTTTTGTACTTTTAGGAAAAGTTTAAATTTGCTAATAATTTACTCACCCTCAAGGCTTTCAGAGATGTAGATGAGTTTGTTTGTTCATGGAACAGATTTAGAGAAATGTAGCGTTACATCACTTGCTCACCAATGGATCCTCTGCAGTGAATGGGTGCCGTCAGAATGAGAGTCCAAACAGCTGAGAAAAACATCACAACAATCCACAAGTAATCCACACCACTCCAGTCCATCAGTTAATGTCTTGAGAAATGAAAAACTGCATGCTTGTAAGAAACAAATCCCTCATTAAGAGGTTTTAACTTCAAACTATTGCTTCTGGCCAAAATATGAGCCCATAATCCATAATAACGCTTCCTCCAGTCAAAACTTACAATGCATTTGTTTAGAACTGTTTTGGAGTGTTTCCTTGTAAACAGTGCTTGATCTGTGCATATTTCTCTCCTGATTCAGACGAGATGGCTTTTTCACTGGAGAAAGCAATATTACTGAAAATATGAAGAGTATTTAGGCGGAAGCACATTAATGATGGATTTTCACTTCACAAGACATTAACTGATGGACTGGAGTGGATTATTGTGATGTATTTCTCAGCTGTTTGGACTCTCATTCTGACGGCACCCATTCACTGCAGAGGATCCATTGGTGAGCAAGTGATGCAATGCTAAAACAGAATATTCAATGGAAAAGAAATGTAGCGCATGACCTTATACATCAGGAACTTGATAACATCAGCAGTAAAGTTACATTGTTTTAATTAAGAAACAAAATTCTTCACTGGATCATTTCATTTTGAAATTAAGTACTGATAAATCATTCACAATAAGGCCAGGAGAACATAGAAAGTTTATTTGAGTTCATGTTTTTAGACTTTTTTTTTTTTTTTTATCTGTTAAGGATTTAAAAATAGCTTTGCACAGAATGAAACAGTCTTAATATCAAATTAGCTAGATGTGCTAAAACAACATTAAGTGAATTTAACAGCATTAAACGTTTAATTAATCTCAAAGGTTAATGCATTAACTTCAGCAGTACTTAATTAATTCACAATTTCTAGAAATTTCTAATAAAAGAATCATTGGTTTAGAGGCGTTATGAAGTCTTCCGACAGGACGGGTTTGGACCGTCCAAGCGTGACCATATCGGGACAGACCCGACATACCCTCTGTCCTACAAATGTGCCATTTAACAGAAGTCACCCCAACTGGACAGGTTACAAAACAACTCATTATCAGAGTCTCACGCTGAGCTCCAAACGGCCTCCGTCTCGCACAAAGGGGCCTAAAAATAACAGCTCTTTTGTTTCCAGCCAAAACGAGCCAGAAAGAGGCCAATCCTGGGCTTCAGAGGGGGAGCGAGTCTCACACTCAGATGGCACGATCACAGACCGCCGACGGACCAGTCAATGACCCTCTGATGCAAATTGCACACAAAAAACGCAAGCGCTCTGGTAGAGCTTTAATCTGATTGGCGGTTTTTTTACTCATCCAGTAGTGGCATCTAGTTATAATACACTTGCTTTGCATATTTATGAGTAATAATGCCTCAACTTTTGCCACTTTGAACAAATAATAAAAAAACTTTTGCCATACTGGAAATGGAAGGTCAACCCAAGTGCATTGCATTGTGGGATACAGTATTCATACATACTCTAAGTCTGCATACTGTGCATAAAACCCGTAATACATACTTCCAAAATAGTAGTATGCGAGTATGTGGTTTTGGTTATTAAAAACGCCCTTTGGCACCACTCACCAGTTGTGTTGGTGAAGACGTCAGCGGGCGCTGGGCTGTCGGAGATGATGGCCGCTGTCTCTCCTGTCGGCGTTCGGTCAAAGGTCAGCGTGCCTGATGTGGTGATCTGTCCGGACGGAGTCACTGTAACTGAGAGCAGGCAGACATCATACAGTCGTGAGCCATTTCTGGTGTCTCCTGAGAGGATTACTCACTTCCTGAACTTTATGAGAGACGTCAGACGGTTCGATATCAGAAAACTCACAACCGAAGCACACCTGAGAGTCATAACCACTCATACAAAAAAATATTTATCTTCAAATACTGGAATAATAATATTTTTATACAAAACATTTAATAATACACATTTATATATTTATATTATTAAGTTTCACTTCAAACGGTTTACTATTTAGATGCAACCATATTTTTTTTTTTAATTCATAATATATTTTTTATTGATATTTTTTATTCCTATGCATAATTTTACCATAATATTTATGCAACCACATTTTTTTATTTATTTCCTAATATGTTTTTATTGATATTATTGATTCCTTTGCATAATTTTAACATAATATTAATGTTTATTTATATTGCTTGATTAAAATAAATAAAATAATATAATGAAAATTAATTATTAAAAATACAAAATAAATAATAATAAAACAAATACATAAAATCCAAAATTAAAAAAAAGATATATATATATATATATATATATATATATACACTTTTAACTATTATTATTTATTTTTATTAATTTATGTATTATATATTATTTATGTATTATGTATTTGTTTTATTTTAGTCAGAAGCAGGAAATAATGAATTTTGGTTTTGGATTTGATTTATTTATTTTATTATTATTTTATTTATTTAGTATTTTTTAAAGAATTTATTTTATTTTATTTTAATTAATTATAATTATTATATTTGTATATATACACTTTATAGTATATACTGGTTGCTAACCTACACAAAAATTATTAAAAAAAAAAATAAAATTCTGTATAACTCATGGGGATGTTAATATTGGGACTAAATGTGCAGAGGAACAGGGGAACATTAAGGCTCTTACATGTTGCTCCAGGAGCCAGGGTGATGTTCTTTGGAGACTGAACTTCCTTCTTCTCAGGAGAAGCTGCCCGCTCGTTGTCCTTCTTCCTTCGTTTATAAGGGACAAAGAGTCTGACGGGGCCCGTCTGTAGGGCACCAGAATCCAGAATTAGTCTCTAGAGCGATATGACATCACGACTGAGGCTTCAGACATTACAAATTACCATGGTGACGTTTTCTCCTCCGAAAGATCCATCCTTCGTACACTGGAGAACAAACAGACAAAGAAAGAGGAGTTTTGTTAGATAAGCTGAACAAAATATGCAGATTGACATGCAACATTCATATGCAGTTTATTTATTTTTACATAATATGTATTTATTTTATTTATAAATAAATTGCTTGTTTAAATAAATATTTTTATCAGTATTTAATGTTTAATTCTGATATTGTTTTACATTACTTTTAATAATAATAATAATAATGTTAATAATTTATATATATTTATATTATTGAGTCACTCAAAAAAAGGTTTACTATTTAGACAGGGCTATAAAAATTGTGCATTATTTTTTAATAATATATTTTTTATTTATATTTTTAATTAATATAAATGTGTTTTTTACATAATACTAATATTTATTTATAAATATATTGTTTATTTTAATAATAATATTTATATAAAAAAGTATATTTTGTACAATTTTAAAATTGTAAATATTTGTATAAGTATTATATAATAATTATTTATTATATATAAATAATATTGTTAATATATAAATATAAAGTTTTACTTCAGAAAGTGTATGATTTAAATGACCATACAATTTTTATTATTATTTTATTGAATAATATACTTTTACTTATATTTTTTTTTATTCCTTTTCATTAATAGTTACACTATATTATATTATATTATATTATATTATATTATTAATGTCTTGTTTAAATAAATGTTTTCTATGTGTATTTATATTTTTATATTTATTTAATTGTAATATTTATTTACATTTAATAACTATTATTTGGTAATATTTGTATATTTACATAACTGAGATTTATTTAACATTTTAATAATATTTTATAATAATACTTCATATAATACACATTTGTATATTTACATACATTTAAAAAGTTTACATTTACATTTATTTAAAAAGGTTTTTGTATTCATTTTTATTTTAGTTGTCATTTTCTTAAAAATTATTTTTCATCTTAAGTCTGAGTATGTGATAACCCAGGTCAGCGGTATGATTATGATTTATGAGATTGAATCACCGTGTCACTCACTGTTGACAGATCATCACAGCAGGCCGCACACGTACAGGACGCCGCATGAGGGTTCAAGATACGCTCCTGTCAAAACACACACACACACACTCCAGTCAAACACTGCAACAGGTCTGGGCTGTTCTGCTGAATTAGTCTCTGGGGATTTTTTTTGGAAAAGGTTCCTACTGTGAGCTGTGTATGTCTGTCCATATTCTGTTGCGATTGTGTGTGTGTGTGTGTGTGTGTGTGTGTGTGTGTGTGTGTGTGTGGCCTCCAAAGGCCGGTCTGACCTGAATGAGACACTGTAGAGGTCGGCCAGCGTAGCGGATGCTTCTCTTCCAGTCTTTGCTGCTCGCTCTCCCTGACATACCCTCAAACTCAGTGGGGGTGTACCAGTTATTGTTGTGTTTGATACAGCGTCCTTTGCCCCCTGAGGTCAAAGGTTAAACATCAGTCACTGGCTGTGTACCAATTCTTACATTATGCATCCTACATAGTAATGAGTGTGTCTTAAATAGAAAACAGTATGCCAAAGCAGCTATGTCAGTTAATAAAACACAGCTGTTCATTGTTAATTCATGTTGGCTCAGGTCAATTAAATAATTTTAAAAACAGATACAACTTTTTTAATACATTTTAATAATGCATTAGTAAATGTTGAAATTAAAGGGATAGTTCACTTTGAAATTAAAATTTGATATCTATCAGCTTACCCCAAGGGCATCCAAGATGTAGGTGTCTTTTTTTCTTCAGTAGATCCAATTTTGATATTTTTAGGTCAAACCGTTCTGGTCTGTCAGTCATATAATGGCAGGTATAGGTCACTGTCTCTATAAGAGGGAAAAAGAACATGCACAGAGAAGTCCAAATTAAACAATTCCCCATCGTAACTACACATTGATGGCCTAAGACACGAAACGAGTGGTTTGTGTGAGAAAACGAAC
>JAFVLL020013165.1:0-43697 GCA_021397915.2 Tor tambroides | reverse complement strand
GTCCTAAGCAACTAGCTCCTGCTCAGGACCAGCACGTGACCAGCTTAAACCAACTCATGACCAGCTAAGGACCAGCTTAAACCAGCAGCATGCTTCAAAACATTACTAACCAGTATGCTGGATTTTTCAACAGAAATTATTACTCCACCGCCTGCTTGACATCATTAATGACAATTTTAACCAACATGGTTTGAATGGAGGATGTGTGACAAAGTTTCTACTTTTTCAGGAAAGAGTCGTGACTAGCTACAGTAGTTAGTTTCTCCAACAATGCATCGTACTATAGTAGTGAGTTACGTTATTGTTTGGGAAATGCACCCTGGAACAGATTTTTTGCATTAGTTGATGTACATTTTCTCTTCAGTTTTCCTCTGACGTTTAGATTTAATGTTATTGTCCCTTCACTTTAACCAAACCTTACTCATTACAGTAAACTGACACTTAAGATTTAAGATACAAATACTATTTAATAACGTTTTATAGTGACAGTAAGTGTTTTTATTTGAATACTATTTAAAGTTTAATCTGACATTAATGAGAAGGGAATGGGATAAAGATTAGACATGCACAAGTGATAACAAATGGATTTATAGGTCACTTAATAACAACATAGCAATTTATGCTGCAACAACATACACAGATCAAAATAAAAACATCAAACACATTGATTAAAACAGAGGTGTTTACTTTCGTTCTGTCTAGTGTGAAAAATGATAAGATATGACTGAAAAATATCAAAGGGTTTATGTGGAACAGCAATTGTACTGTCTTTGATAAAGATACTTCCCTGACTGGATCGATACTTTAATCAGGACACAAACACAGAACTGATGTACTTCCATGAACTGCAAATTATTGATCAAATTTTCTCTACTGGAGCTCAAGTGAGTGCAATATGAGTGAATTTTTTTTTCACGCTTCCCTCAGTGTGAAAAAAGTAGGCCTGAAAACAGCAGTCCACAACTAAATGATAATTTAGCCAACTAATTAATTAATATAGACAAATAAAATATAGTTTATTTGTAAAAAAAATAATAATAATTTGACTTATTATACATTTTATTTTTAATAATTTTATTTAAAATATAAATTCAACAGCACATCAGAGATGCTGTCCATAAATGAACTTTTGTAACCAGAACTTCTATGCAAACGTTGTAAGTTTTAGTTAAACTGAAGGTGTTCATCTTACCAGTTTGATGTATTGCTGTCTGAAAGTTCAGTTCAGTCTCCTCCAATGCAGTTATATGTAACTCAGAAATTAATAATCATAATAAGTCACTCAGAAAAGGTCACAGGTCCAGGTATTGCTTTTTAACTGATGGTTAGCTACAAAATAAAATCGAGACAACAAATTCATTCATCTTCAATATTTCAATCAATACATGTAAATATACATATGTCATATTATTACTAAATTTACTGAATTAATGAGGTTTACTCACATTTCGGCTGAACAAAACAGCAGGCCTTTTATGCATAAAAGGTCAACGCTCCTGCATTCGTCTTTACAACCTGGAAAGGTCAAAGCATTACTCAAAGATTTATCATAATGCAGATGAAACCTACACAAGATAATCCATGACAAAACAGATTATGACACAATGCAGGGTGGCACACAGGCCGGTCACTCTCACTGGCTGTGTACCGGACGACTGTCGCTGGCCACATCGGCTACAAAATTCTGTCTTGGAAACAGTAAACTTGAATTAAAAAGCCAGATGACAACACTTAAAGGGGTCATCGGATACAAAATTCACTTTACAAGAACATAAATGTGTGTTGGAAATGTGTGTACACATCCATCCTATAATGATAAAAATCCACCCAGTGGTTTTTATTTAATCCCTATTTTAAAATCCCCTTTCTCAAATCAGGCTGTTCTGAGATTCCTGTCAGAATGACATAGTTCTGTACAGGCCGCTCCCACGATAGTTGATTGACAAGACCATCTTACCTTAGACCCGCCCTGAGTGAGCTGAAAGCTGTCCGCCATTGTGTCGACTCTGGTGCAGGGGAAGAGAAGAACGTCTCCGATTAAGCGATTGAGGTGTTTTGTTGTTGGATGTAATAATGAATACAGCAGTCGTCATTAACTCCTGACATCTGAGCCTCTGAAGATGCAGAGGATTAACGTTACTTTCGTTTTGAAGTGAATGCGCTGATCCCCGATCTACCTAAATGCGTCTATGTTTGCGCAAATCATTCGTGATCCAGCTTTATCTACAGAAGAAGTGAGTATAAGGGTTTTTATGAATCTTTGCAAATCGCTTTTCCTAATAACATGCTAGTTAGCCAGTTTCGTGGCTAAAGTAAACAGTACTGCTCGTCACTCCACGGTACAGAGGGGTGGGGTCAGCAGAGCTCATTAGCATTTAAAGCAACATGGACTATAATGGCTTGATGAAAACAGAGCTGATTTTGACAGGGTAAAGAAGGTGTTTTTTAAACTACCATTGAGAAATTCTAACCAAAGTATGTTATAGACTTTTCATTAAGACCCTAAAGAATCATATCAACTTGTGTAAAATGGGCATCTGATGACCCCTTTAATATTATTTAGCTATTTGTGGGTCAGATTTGAAAGGTTAGACAACATCCTACATCTGGATCAAAGCAGCTTAGACTCTATCAAACATTTCCACCGCAGCTCTCCTCGCCACGGTGGAGTAAACACTAATCGCGATGACAATGTTGATGATGATTATGATAATGATGTCATCAGTGACTACTAAGCTTCCTCAGTGGACTGGATTATAGAGGCATGCCAATCATAATAAAAACGACTAGAAAAAATATTATGTAATTTCGTTTACTTGAATTATTGCTATTACTATAAAATGTAATTCCTAACAGCATGTTTATCGTTATATGCTATTATGATGTCCTTGAATTGCCTTTATATTCGCTCGCCATTGTGTCCAAAACGCTGTTAATTTATGTACCATGAGCCACTGTGGCTAATGAATGGATCTCAGACACAAAGAGACACACCAGACACCTGCGTGAACTTCTACACACGGCAGCCCGAATGAAAGCGGCACTAATTTGTTTTGACAAATGTTTAACCGGCCATTTTACAAAAGACAAACACATAAACCATTGTTCTGTGAGGGACACACACGGACTGCTGGCGTGACATATGTATCCTGCTGTGCGACATGCAAAACTCTGTCTAAAATGATGTTAAATATAAATATTCCATTTCTATTATTATTTCCCTTACAAAAAATTAACCATGGTTTTATAATAGTAAAAGTGTGGTAACCATGTTTTTTAGTGGATTGATTAACATGTGTATAAGTACAGGTTTACTACAAATACTATTTAGTTAAACAATGGTTAGTGTAGCAAAACCATGGTTAATTTGTGGTTACCATGGAATAACTTCAATAACCATGTTATTCATTTATTTGTAGTAAAACCATGGTTAATTTTCCTAACAAGGGATTATCCACCTTATTTTCCCCATAAGAGTGGGTACGGCCATTTGTAAATTTAATGTGTCTGGCTTCCGGTGTCATCCGCTTCCAGCTATTTTTAGTTGTAGTCATTTTGCTGCTTGATATAGCAAACTTGTGTTTTTACCACATTATAATATATGTCTTAATTATAAACACACTGGGTTGTAGCACAAACAATTGCTAATGAAGCAGAAGTCTCACACATTCACAGAAAACAGCTTACTTACACGTTAAAAAATAAGGTGGATGCACACTGTTTTTGTAAACCCATATTAACTTGATCTTATAGAATTATATATATATATATATATATATATTTTATTTTTTTGATATATATATATATATATATATATATATATTTATTTTATTTTTTTTTGGGGGGGGGGGGGGGTAGCTAATACTAGGAAAAAGAAAAACAATCATGAAAATTTTAGTAACCGCTAAAGTTAGTCACGCATTTTCCCGCTCGCGAGCAGTTGAAGTAACCATAGCAACAACAGTAACTGTCGTTATTTTTCCCACTTTACTACAGATTCACAAAACTTCTTTTTGGCAGTTATTGGCGCTTAACTATCTGTGCAAGGAACGACAATGACAAATGCGTGTATGCCAAATACAAACAGAAAATACGCAGAAATGGACTTTGGCGTGCATGATACGCACGTGTTTGACGTGCATATAGGCCCTAATATGCAGTTTTTGCGTGCATATGATACGCAGTTTTCGCGTACATATGATACGCATCTACCCCACAACCCTAATTCTACCCATTCCGTATCATATGTACGCCAAGTCCATTTGTGCGTATCGAAACATAACCTCGTGCTACTGATACGCACTTTCATGAGATGGGTGATTTGTACAGTGTACAAAAATTAATATAAGCGATTTAATACAACAGCGTACGTTCAAATAACGCAAGATTTTAACCTCCATCCTTCAGCCAGTCGTGGAAAATGTCACACCCACCGTCAGCAGGACGAGATTAGCTCCCCCGTGGAGTGTTAGTGTGAAACTAAAGCGGACAGATACAACCGGTGAAACGATGACTCGTCACTGGCTTTATACAGCCATACTCACTAACTTTAACAAGTGATGTTATTATAAAGATAAGCGTTTTCAATAACCCTAGGGTAATATAATGAAACGCCTCGGATATTAACAGGAACTCGTCGCTGTAAGCCGCTTTAAGACTGCGCGCAGGTGGATGGAAATAGAAGCGCTCGAGATCCGAGATGTGAAACTTTTGCATCAAACAGCGAAGAATGAACAGCGATGATTTAGCGCTTACTGTGACCGTCTTTCCCTCTTTAAAGACAGAAAATAACGGGACGCCGTTCCAAAGCGCTTCAGAGTTCAGCGGAACTTTCGGAGTTTTCAGAAACGCGCAAATAATGGCAAAGAAGAAACGGGTTTTATCGGTCAGTTTTATCAAGGGATTCCCAGATGACAGGTTATTATAGAGGCAGACATGCCAGCCAACCTCACCGTCTCCAGCCACACCACGAACTACAACTTCCCAGCGCTCATCTTCGGGATATTATTGATCATTATCATCATCTGCGGGAACGTGCTGGTGTGTCTGAGCGTTTACACGGAGAAAGCGCTGAAAACCACTACCAACTACTTCATAGTCAGTTTGGCTGTTGCTGATTTGTTGTTGGCGGTTCTGGTCTTACCGCTGTTCGTGTTTGCAGAGGTGAGTCAAGACGCTTCATTTCATAGATATTTGACATTTCATATAATATTGTATTATAGCCTAATATTTACAATGCTTAAGGTGGCCAGAAAACAAGCAGGTTTGTACCTACTTTAAAACCCCTGCTAAGCTGGTTTACCTGGTGATCATCTTAAATGTCGAGGTAAAACCTTCTTATTGGTACCACTGTAAGTTTTGACCACTTTCATGCTGGTTTAGCTATTGTCTATAAATAAAAATAAAAATAAAATAAAAATATTAATACATATAAATGAATTCATTTTAAGTGTAAATTATTTTGAGTGTATATACGTGTGTGTGTGTGTGTGTGTGTGTGTGTGTATGTATAAACGAATTGCATGCAATATTTATGTAATATTAAAATATTTAAAATATTAAATATTTAATTTTGAGTGCATATATATATGCAATATTTACTTATTAAACATATTTATTAATAAATTCATAAATATAAATGAATAAATTATACATTAGTAATTTATTTAAATATTTAATTTTGATATATATGTAATATAAAAAATATCTATTTTTGTATTGTGTATATACACGTACACTGTTATATACATATACAAATAAGTTATTTAAATATTTAATATTTAATTTTTAGTGCTTTTTTGAGAATCTGAACTTAAAAACCTGTTTTAAAACACTTTTTGTTTGTTTCAACAATAACTGAAGTAGCTTGCCATTAACTATGGTTACCATGGCAATGGTAATCAGTAACCTTTTCACTTGATTTTAATTAAATTCTTAACCGTTCTAATAAACAGCTATATGACACTGTTCCATAACAGCGCAAAACAAACTTAGCATCAATACTCAATTGTTACCCTTCAGCGAAACACCATGCAGACATGCATTCATTCGGCCCCCTCCTGCCGAGACTGTCTGTCTCCGCCAGAGCCGGACGTCATAAACACATGTCGCACAATACGCATTGTCTGCCACCCCGGGATGTGGGCGCGAGGTCCGAGACCAAAGAGGCCTCCAAAAACTAGCGATCGGACATTCCATTCAGGCACGGATTCGGGACCGCACTGGTTACCAAGTCCCCTAGACTGGATACTGAGGGCCCCAGACAGCGGGGACAAGGTCACCGGGAGCGAAGCAAATGGCTCATGGTAGTCTGGCTGGCTCTTCAGGCCAAGGACACGGAGAAAATATGCTCCAGTGAGTCAGCTGTAGCTTAATTACAATTTTACATGAGCCCCCTCACCACAATCTCATGGCTTCCACTTGTAGGGTGAATGTGGCTCATTGGCATGGGAGAGAGGCCATTACCAAAAAGCAATTAAGAATCTGTCCTCTTCTCCAGGCCAATAATTAAAATGCCATTAAATCCTCCTCTCTGCTGTTTTATCTCCTTTTTTTTAGACCTCGGGATGCGTATCAGCTACTAAATTACCATCAGGCCCGGAGCATGTGGTGTGTGTGTGTGTGTGTGTGTGTGTTTGGCTTGGTTGTTGTGACAACGCCAAGCCGATAATAGGGAAATTAAGGTTCCGCAGTTGCTCCGCTGTGGCGCTAAGAACACGAGGTTAGGGGGAGGTGAAAGAGGTCAGAGAGACATGGGAATGGAGGGATTGGAAAAAAATGGTGAGGATAAAAAGAGGCATGGATGATAGAAGCAACAAATGTGTGAAGAGTTAAATATGGTGATGATTTTCTCTCCTTCTCAGTTCCAGGATGGGGTTTGGTCCCTCAATATGACCATATGTGATGGACTGATGACCATGGATGTGATGCTATGCACCGCCTCTATATTTAACCTCTGCGCCATCAGCATAGACAGGTGGGTCTGACTTTAACCTGTTGCACACAATGTGTCTGCAGGACACACGGTTATTATCATACACAAGAAAAACAATTTATAAAATAACATTTTAAAAATATTTTTAAAAAAACCATGAAGATTAAATTAAATTTATTTTATTTCAGTTAGCAATAAGCATAATTTTCAATTTTTTAGTTTAACCCAAAATACTAAAATACCCAAAACTAAAATAAATATTAATAAGAACAGACATACTTAAACAATAATAATAGTAATAATAATAATAATAATAATAATAATTTTGAAAAAACAACAAAATTATGAAAACTTAAACTAAAATTAAAATTAAAACAGAATATTTTAAAATAAAAAAATTCTAATTATATATAAATATAAATATAAAAATATTAATTAAAAAAAACTGTAATTGTATATCAGTGACACTAAAATAATGCCCATGCATTACCAGTTCTGAAAATTTTGTCATGGACTGCTTTCCACATTTTTGAATCAAAGTCATCAAAAAATAAAATACATTAAAGTGAAACTTAAATAATTTAAAAAGTCTTTAAAAAAAAGAAATAATTAATTTTAAAAAATAGTATATTTTAGCCTCTTCATATGCTACACACTTTGTACAGATTCAGCCTGGACAAATTCTGCACAATTAAAAAATGAATTTCCATTTGCATATAAATCTGATTCCCAACCAGTGCTATCATTGAGATACTATAATAGCTTTTGTAAAAAAAAAAAAAAAAATTATATATATGTAGTTTCCATTTTTATTTTAGCTAAATTTTAGTAATTTAGTTTAGCAGTTTAGTGTTTTGCCATTATTATTATTATTGTTGTTATTATTTCAATGTGTCTATATATCTTTTGTTAATTATTTATTTTATTTATAATGTTTTAGTTAAATGTAGTACGTCACAAGTTAAACTAAATGAAAAATCTTTTTTAAAAATGTACTTTTTATATTTTATTTCAGTTAACTTATTTAATTATTTAAAATATTAAAAGCATATATTTTCTCACACAAGTAAGGAAAACTTATAATAGTTTTAGGTAAATATAATAACCCTGTTCCCAACCTTATCCAAATTTGATTTTATGCCAATATACAGTAGTTTGCAACTACTTCTGTTCTTTCGTCTAGTATTTATTTACAGTCGTTATCAAGGAAAAACTCTCTGTGGTAACCCAGAAAGCACTTTATTTTGGGGATAGAGTTATAGAAATGCTGTGTGAAGGGCACAAAATGTGTGAAACAGGCCTTTAAAGTCTGATGCTTGAACTCATGGGAATTGGGCCGAGGATTGATGAATCAAATTCATGCAGTTCACTGATTTTGCACAGCTAGGTTTATATTTTGGAAGCCGTAAGGGTCACAGCAGGTTACCTTCCTAATTGTGGGTCTGTTTGAAGACACGATGAAATAGCATTTATAATAAAAGTGGCTTCCTGCTATGATTAAAAGAACAGAGAGACGGGTTGAGATAGAGACTGAGCAAATGTGTTCAGAATAACTAAATGGCATTAAGTTGCAGGTTTTACCTCGGAATTACAACCGATTCCTCATTTAGACCCTCCTCCGCTGTCCCGGCGATTCGAGTCAACCGCAGGGTCACTAAGATCCCTCCTGCCATTCTGTGTTGCTCAGCAGAAGGTGTTTTGAGAGATTAATGAGATATACGCTCAGGACGGCACTCCGTAGAGATACAGCAGCGTGAAACTTGTTATGCAAGGAAAGGCTGCAAACGCTTCGCTTGGCAGAACTCGCCACATAATCAGCATGAAAAAGCAATGTGTGGAGAGCAGATACACGGACCACCGCTGTGTGTAACAGCTTCATGCGGCTGGAGTTGTTTAAAACATGAGTTGTGAGATGCTGGGATGCTTCAGGGTTCACGCTTCTGTTTACAAACATACTCAGCCAATAATAAAGGGCACATGGCTGTTTCTATCACTGATATGATGATTATATACAGCTTTGAGAACCAGTTCAATTCATAGAGAACTCAACTCAACTCAAATTTATTTATAAAGCCCGTTTAAAACCATAAAAATGCACTCAAGTGCTGTACATAGATAACATAAAACTCTAAAAGTCATTACAAACAAAAAATAGCAACATATCGCAACACCAAATCATCCAGTTATTGAATAAAATTATATGCATGAATCTCAAATATATATAGGTGTATCGCACAAATCACACTCTATATTTACAACCCTCAAAATATAAAAAAAAGTTTATTTTGCATGAAGAAAAATATATATTAAAATGTTATAATAAAGCATTTTTTGCCCAATACATAAATACATACAGAATTATATATATACAGTATATATATATATATGTATATATCATCAGAAAATGTATATATAAAATTATAATAATTATATATTATGCATTATATAAGTATATAACAATATTTTATTTAAATATATTTTTAAATATTATATATATATATATATATATATATATATATAAAATTAAATAAAATTATATATATATATATATATATATATATATATATATACACACACACACAATATTTTATTTAAATAGTTTTGTGATTAATTATTTTTATTTTATTTTATTATTAATTTATTTTTAATACATATATAATGTAACAATATGATAATGAGAATTTGGGGAGCATTGTGTGTATGTATTATGTATTTTTATGTGTGTACACACACACACACACACATACACATATATATATATATATATATATATAAACAGTATTTTAATTTAAATACATTTTTAAATACTTATTTCTATTTTATTTTTTTATTATTATTATTATTATTATCTTCATTTTAGGTTCTCAATTTGTTTTTGTTTTTTACAATAAGCATACAGGGAAAATATGACAAAAAATGACATGTAAGTATAAATTAAATCTAAAAAAAAGAATTCTATTTCTCAATGTTGATTTTGGGGTGAAATATGAACTAGACATTTCACTGGTTATGTTAGATTCACCCTTACGCTTTACTTTCTGTAAACTGGAATCACATTATAAAACACACACACCAGTTGAATATGTGTGATATTATCTGATTAGCAGTTGAAGGTTCAGGGGAATATCAGGTCAACACATAATTGGCTCAACTCAATCAGCGAATGAGAGATTCGAGCAGTGGCTTAGCTAGCATACATTGATAAAAGCAAAGTGTTCATCAGGGTCAAGAACATTTCGATGTTGATTTAATAGCTTTGCATGGGCTGTCTTTGTAATACCTCATATGGTTCCCTCCAGGTTCATCGCAGTCTCCATCCCTCTTAATTACAACCGCAAACACGTGGACCAGCGACAGATTGTCCTGCTTTCTGCCACATGGATCCTGGCCTTGGCCGTGGCCTCCCCCGTGATGTTCGGAATCAACAACGTCCCCAACCGGGACCACAGCGAATGCAAGCTGGAGGACAACAACTACGTGGTGTACTCCTCCGTCTGTTCGTTTTTCGTGCCGTGCCCCATCATGCTTTTGCTGTACTGCGGGATGTTCCGGGGCCTGAGGAACTGGGAGGAGGCGAGGAAGGCCAAGCTGAGGAGCAGCATGCAGGCCTGCAGAAAGCTTCAGGAGGCCGCCGCGTCGCTGCAGCCGCTGTCCGGCCTGCCGCCCCCTCTGCCGCCCGTGATCGAGAAAGACCTGACTGACATTACCTTAGAGGAGCTGGACCACGATCACTACCCCGATCCTGACAGCCCGGATCCCGTGTCCATGCTCGCCTACCCCGGTGGGAGATACAATCAAGATCAAAACCAGAACCGGCAAAGGAAGAGAGCGAAAATAAATGGGAGGGAGAGGAAAGCCATGAGGGTGCTTCCTGTTGTAGTAGGTAAGCTGATACATAAATTCATTTATTAAAGGGATAGTTCACCCAAAAATGAAAATTCTGTCATCAATTACTCACCCTCAAGTAGTTCCAAACCTGTACGAATGTCTTTGTTCTGCCGAACACAAAGGAAGATATTCTGAAGAATGTGGGAGACAGAGCAGTTCTGGGGCACCATAGACTTCCATAGTATTTTTTTTCCTACTATGGAAGTCAATGGTGCCCCAAAAGAGCCTGGTTACAAACTTTCTTCAAAACATCTTCCTTTGTGTTCGGCAAAACAAAGAAATTCATACAGGTTTGGAACTACTTGAGGGTGAGTAAATGATGATGGAATTTTCATTTTTGGGTGAACTATCCCTTTAAGGTACAAATATTCTGTCACAGCTCAGGGCCACTTAGAAGACAGAAAGAGCTTTAGTGCACTGTAAAAAAAAAAAAAGTTGAGCCAACTTAAAAGTTTAAGGCAACTAGCTTCAGCAGATTTTTGACTTTTCTCAACTTATTTTTTAGGAAATTTCTCAACTTTTTGTTGTATAAACTTAAAACAAGAAGTTGAGGAAACTCAAAAAATCTGCTGAAGCTGGTTGCCTTAAACTTTTAAGTTTGCCCAGCTTTTTTTTTTTTACAGTGTGTTTACACACACAAGGAATTTGACTTGACGACAGGAGCTACATAGAATTTCGCATTCTATGTATACATTTGTCCGTTATGATGGACAATGTATAGTTATGAACTTTTAATTGTTCAGGATGAATATAGCCTGTTGGAAAAAAAACTTTTAATATTTAATATATGATCTACCGAAGGCAAAAAAGTGTTCAAAAATTATGAAGAAAGAAATGGAGGCCAGCTACAGCATCTAAAATATTCAATTTCACTTATAAATCTTCACCCAAAATCGTTATGCATTATGACAAAGTTCAGACAAAGTTTTGCATCAACTGCTCACTTTTCGGTCTCGCTGTTGTTGAATTTTCAGCTCGCGATTAGGTTTACAACATGTAATTAATAAAATCTCTAAAAACTAATGAAATTATTGATAATGAATTAATGATAAAGGAAAAGCTGAAAGTTAATTCATTATTGATCAGTTTGGTCTATGCACTTTAGAGTAGTGAGGGAGAAAAAAACATTTTTATTGTTATTATTAATAAAAAAATATTTAAATATTTATTATTATTATTAATAAAAACAAATTTTTATTTTATAATTTGAAAAATAAATCATGTCACAGACCTTCCTGCTGTGAAAAAATCAACTTTACAAACTTAAGACCTTACATTTTACTTACTTTTGTCTAAATGTTATAAATTCAGAGCTGAATTTGAGTATTTTCATTTTTCAAAACAGCTTGCACTAACAGTGATCGAGTCTAAACTAAACAGAGCACAACCAACTTTATGCCCCTAATTTTTTTTACTTTGAGCTATTTTGAATTTATAGTATAATAATATTTATATTTTAAATCATTTTTACATGTTTCTATAGCCTTTAATTTGCAGATATTTTGAAGAGGAAATTACCATGACATGTTTTTCAGTAAATTTACAGAAAAATCTTTTCTTTTTTTTTTTTTTATTAATTAACGGGCCACTTAACAGGGCCCAACCAACATTCTAACCTTAAAAAACGACTTTGAATTTATAATAAAACCTTTATTTATTTATTTATTTAAAAAATAGCTTTTTTTCAGCCTTCAATTCACATTTGTTTTGAAGGAGAGAATGACCATGACATGCTTTTTCAATAAATTACAGAAAATGTTTTAATTTTTTTTTCCCTTAAATTAACAGATTATTTATTATTAAAGTAGAGCTTGTTTTAAATACTTTTTAAAATAAATGTTTAATTTAAGCAATTTTGCGTAGCAATCATTCAGTTAGGCAGTCTGAGCTGTACCCTGGCAGTTATCAAAGAAACATTTTTGCCTAAAATGCATTTAGGCATTTATTTAGGCAAAGGAATTTAAAGAAAACAATACAATTTCTTTATAAGGAACAAGGAATTTATTTTCTAGTAGCTTTGATTCAACCATAAAACGCACCAGACCAAAACTGCAGATGTGCATTTACACCTCTGCTTTCTCTTATCTCTGTCAGAGGTGTTGTGAGCTCAAAACAAAGAAACAAAAAGATGAAAAAATAGCCTCTCGCTTCTAAACAGGGCTTAGAGGAGTGATTACAAACACTCTTTCCACATGTGCTGAAACGAGGAACTCCTCCGGCCCTCATTGGCTAATCATTCCTCACCAATCCTCCAATCCGATTATGATGTAAGCCTCACTGTAGTCCAGCAGGCAGAGTGGGGGCAGCCGTCACATTAAGACATGCACTTATCCTCTTCACGGGTTCCTGGGAGATGTGCCACCGATGTACTCCGTACAGTACTGACAGTACTTGCCAATCCTTTCACCTCTTGTCAACCCGAGTACAGATGAGGGAGGGAGAGAGAGAGAGGGGGGGGCAGTTAAAGGTCAGGATTTCCACAATGCACATTGCCAGTCATGTTCAAAAGCTCAATCTCAGATCAAATGTTTTATATAAAACATAGTTATTTGTAAAATAAAAAAGCATAAAAGCCAAAGTACCCCAAATTGGACCCCATTGACTTCTACAGAATGTTAAAGGTTATTTGTGGAACTATAGATACCAATAAAGAGTGTAGGAAATCAAAAATGGTTCTTCTATGGATTCGCTTCAGAAAAACTCTTTTGGAACCTTTATTTATAAAAGTGCAGAGATAAACACTAATGTCCTTTATGGTGACTTTCAGCAGTCCTACCTGTTCTACCTCCTATCTCCTTCCTCTCACTTCTGACGGATGACAGATCTGTGGATCCTAGCGGGAGCGGGACAGACAGGTCATATTTCTGACGAGAGCGACCCTTACTTCTTTGCTCCTGTCTGGAAGCTCTCGGAGTAGAAGTGAATAAAATTCCTTATATCTGTGATCTGAGATGATGCTTGCTCAGTTTAGAAAATTATTTTAATTACGCCTGCCTCCAAAAAGCAATTTAAAAGCCTGTAAAATGAAGTGGACAGACTTAGATGTTCACTGTATAAATGTGATCCTGTAGGTTCATTCACACCAACAGACAATATCATTCTGTTTATTATAAGCATGCCCTGCAGTTATTTGTCTGTTGCTTTAAATGCTATAAAGCTGGGTGGATTCTGATTGGCTGTCAATGCTTCATCGCTCATCAGCTGGAAAAAAAAGTTCTTAAAGTGATATCAACAGTATTGTTCCTCTGTCCAGTGTTGCCAAGTCTGTGGTTTTCCTGCGAAATTGGGCTACTTTTACACTGTTGCTGTAGGTTGTTTTTTAGTCTGCAAGTTAAAGCAATCTACCCAGAAAGCAATTTCAACAGAAGGGAAAACTGTGGAAAAAACATGATTGGGCTAGTGCTGAGATAGTTTTCAATAGCAATTGGGATGGTTTTATTTTGCAAACCTGGCAACCCTTTCTGTGTTCTTAATTATAGCTGTAGTCACAGAATTAGAATGATTATTAAAATTTATTGTTCTTATTATAGTTATTGTCCTTGGCATTTTTTGTTCATGTTTTTTTTTTTTTTTTTTTTTTTCCCATTTGATATTTAGTTTTTGTGCCTAATAAGCCGTTTGCACAAAGAATATTATCTGTAAAGAAAATGAACTCTATATGAGTGTCTACACCGACATACGACAGTGTTGTATTTATTATAAGCGTGCTGCATTTTTCTCGTCTGCCACTTTAAATGCTGGATTATAGATTCTGATTGGCTGTCAATGTTTTTATCATTCAACAGCCGAAAAAAGATTCCAACAATATTGTTCAATATCAATTATTAAAACATAGTTATCATTATAGCTATCGTCCTTTGTATGAACAGGACTTTTTTGATTATGGTTAGCCGTTTGAATTTTATTTCCGAGTCTTATGAGCTAATAAATTTTGAGGTCCTTTCACACTAATAATGAGAACTATAAAGATAACGATAACTCTATTAACGTCCACACCAACAGACGATAATAATCTGTTTATTATAAGTGCACACTGGAGGTTCGTCGTCTGCCATTGTTCTGAATGTGATTTCAATAATATCGTTCCTCTATGTCATTTTTGTTATAACTGTGGACTGTTCTCATAGAATTAGAATGCTTATATAGTTATATAGTTACTGTCCTCAGTGTGAACGGCCCTTTAAACATCCCATGATGGTTTCCTTCCAGTGTTAAAGTATTGTTTTTGAAACAGGAAGTTAGGGTGGGACACATTTTTAAAAAGCCGGTAGACTTATATATCACGATACTGAAAAACTTCACTTTACAGTGGACAAAATGAATGGACACTTCCCTTGTAACCAATTTTTGTGAATTGATTGATTGCAACCAAATGAGTAATGAAAGGAAATAAATTGCAAGAATTAGGCCATCTGAAAACACATTTATAATTTGAGTTGAGATGTTGTCATTCTGTAGAGCATTTTATTGAACAACAGTTTGTGTAAATAATGTAGTCCATTGAATAATTTTTCACCTGTCATCTCCAGGTGCCTTCCTGTTCTGCTGGACGCCATTCTTCGTAGTGCACACGATGAGGGCTCTCTGCGAAGACTGCTACATCCCCAGCAGCGTCACCAGCATCGTGACCTGGTTAGGCTACGTCAACAGCGCCCTCAACCCCGTCATCTACACCGTCTTTAACACAGAGTTCAGGAAGTTCTTCCGGAAGTTCCTGCCGACTCTGCCCAACTGCTGCTAGACTGAACATGCTCTCTGCTAACGGTTTACGAACAAAACAAACCCAAAAGAATAAATGAACCAGACAAATAATGCTTGCATGTAAATACAGCGTGTTGTATGAAGGTATGGTTATAATGCACTAAGATGTTTGCTGCCATTACGTTTTTATTTTACGGTTTAATTTCAAATGTTTACATTTTGAGAGCTGACATCAAACAGACTCTTTCATGAAACGCAAGCAGAATGAATTTGCGTAAATCTTTCGTAAAATCATTCTTACATAAACTATCATTTCATTAAATGATAAATTAAATTTTGAGATCATTCTTATTGTGTTTGTACACCAAAAGCGAAGCGAATATTAGCATTGTGTTATTTAATCTAGATGCGTTTTTCGCATCACTTGTCCGAATAAAAACATCGCTCGTGCTCTCCTCCATTTTCTGTTACAACTGGACGTATCAATAAGCTCTTCACTCATTGGCTTGCGTGAAAACGCGTCATGGTGAATATCGTACGTTCACTGCAATCACGTCGCCCAATTTGCGTCATTTGCGCCGCCCAGCACGAATTGCATCTATTCATGCATCTATTCAGATCTTTGCATTGACTTTGTTTGTAGTCTAATTGTGCAAATAATCAAATTCGCTTTTGACAAAGTTTACACAAGCAGAATGACTTTCTTTATAAAATGATTCAATTTATTTTCCTGAAAATTGTTTGTTAAACATTTTTACGTAAATTGCGGCGTTCTTAATGCATGAACAATTTTCAAGGAAATAGTTCATAAAACTAGTGCTGCATAAATTGTTACAATCATAAAACACATGCATGTAATTCAAATGCATGTACTTTAAATTGTTCGTAAAAATTCTTACATGGACTGGACTGCTGTACAATGTTTACATGCGAGAACGGTGAAGAAACATCGAGTAATGCAAAAATACATAGAGAATGCCGAACAAATCAGAAAGAACTTGTTTTTGAGGTGTTGTTATCGAATCGAATTGGACAGTTTACGCAAAAATGGCTTTAAAAACAATTTCAACAGTTCATTCTGTTCGTGTTTCATAAACGAGGTGCAGTTCATGCTTTGAAGCTTCTATGGCAGGAGTGTCTGTGGAACGGTCTGCCGTCTACGATGACCTTTCTTTGCCACTACTGTTCTCATGTGATACGCGAAGGAGCTCGTCCTGCGGTCCATAAGCCTACGAGTCAAAGACGCTCATTTTGTATCTGATTACACTGACTTTCATCTGAGAAAATAAATGTTTTCCACAAACAAGAACTACTTTGTGCTGATGTCCAAAAGAGGAGATAAAGACATTGAGGTCGTAGAATCGACGCCTTGTTTTAGCGAGCCCAAATATCTGTTACTTTTATATAATCACCTAGCGAAAATCTTATTGGATGAAAAGCCCGGAACTAAGAAGACCGTGACTAGGAGTATTACTAAAGAAGAATGTTGAAAAAAAAAGAACAAAATAGCATCACAAAGGTTATTAATGCTGATGCTGACAATTTTAGAAACAATAACTGAAGCGAATCGGCCAACCACATGAATGAATCTCCAATGTGAAGATCAAAACTGAATCAATGCAATCAAAAGAGGTGAATCTGCAAACAAAAACTGTTTTTGAACGATTCTGAAGAACTTTACTGTCAACTTGTTTGAACGCTGAGGTTAGATGTTCGCTGGCAATTGTTTTCATGCCTTTCATGTTATTTGTTCTCTTCAGGTCATGCAGTGTTCATTAAAAGCTGAGTGAACCCGGTTACAATGTCTTTATACACTGGAAGTCAGTGGTTTGTGTTCTGTGAATATGGTGTTAGAATGTTAAAGAAATTTTAAGCATTTTGTTTTCTTTGGGTTTTCTTTGGATTTGAATTATTGATTTCACTGCTGAGCCCACATTGTAAATGGTATGTTTGCTATTTTTGATAAATTAAAAAATTATTTTTAAAATACAACTGAGAGTTGATCATAGAATAGATCAACTGGAATAGATCAGCTTTATGGGCCATCAATAGATTCCCATATATACTGAGGGGACTGGAGAATTCTTAAAGAAACAGCGCACTCAAAAATGACAATTCAGTTACAAAATTTGTTTCTCCATCTAAACAGATTTGGAGAATTTAGCATTACATCACTTGCTCACCAATGGATCGTCCAATGGGGTGGCTCACCAATGGGTGCCGTCAGAATAAGAGTCCAAACAGCTGTTAAAAACATCACAATAATCCACAAGTAATAATCCACAAATATGCTCAGATCAAGCACTGTTTACAATTGAAAACAGTCCAAAATAGCCCTAAACAAATATGCTGGCAGATTTTGATGTGAGAGGACTTTTTCACTGGAGGAAGTGTTATTATGCATTATGCACTCATATTTTGGCCACGGTTTAAAGTTAAAACACCTTAAAGGGATAGTTCAGCCAAAAATGAAAATTCTGTTATTAATTGCTCATCCTCATGTCGTTCCAAACCCATACGACCTTCGTTCATCTTCAGAACACAAATTAAAATATTTTTGATGAATTCCGAGAGCTTTCTGACCCTCCATAGACAGCAAGGGTCCTACCATGATCAAGGCACAGAAACATAGTAAGACCATCGTTAAAACAGTCCATGTGACATCAGTGGTTTAACCATAATTTTATAAAGCTACAAGAATACTTTTTGTGCACAAAGAAAACAAAAGTAATGGCTTTATTCAACAATTCTTTGTAAAATTATGGTTGAACTACAGATGTCACTTGGACTATTTTAATGATGGTCTTACTATATTTCTGTGCCTTGATCATGGTAGGACCCTTGCTGTCTATGGAGGGTCAGAAAGCTCTCGGAATTCATCAAAAATATCTTAATTTGTGTTCCGAAGATGAACGAAGGTCTTACGGGTTTGGAACGACATGAGGGTGAGTAATTAATGACAGAATTTTCATTTTTGGGTGAACTATCCCTTTAATGATGGATTTGTTTCTTACAAACACACAACTTCTTACTTCACAAGACGTTAAACAAGTATAAAAACAGTGTTATGGACTATGTGTGGATTATTTTGTGATGTTTTTATCAGCTGTTCGGACTCTTATTCTGATGGCACCCATTCACTGCAGAGAATCCATTGGTGAGCAAGTGATGTAACAGTAAATTTCTCCAAATCTGTTCTGATGAAAAAAAACCATCTACATATTGAATGGCTTAAGGGTGAATATATCAGCAAATTTTCATTATTGGGCAAACTATTCCTTTAAGTTCAGGGAAGCCATGACCAAGAGAAAACAAGACAGTAAGCAATTATCTGGCTGTGCATTATTAAAGCAGAATATTCCATCACTATTAATTATTTACAGTCTGTCAGATTCGCATAACGAGGCTGTTTTTTCCCACATGCAGATGACTACGCAGGTATTCGTTTCGATAAAATGTCATCATCCTCCCCCGTCATCTGTGTAATGTTTTCTCCCTCATTCTTTATGCGAAGAAGTTTTTTTTTTACTCCAAAACATTAAAATGTAATCTCCTTAAAAGTAAAGCTGAGTGTGATATCAAGGTCAAACAGAGATGGTGACGTGTGTCCTTCGGTGACGCAGGGGGGCGAATGTATTTCCTGATGCTTTTAAAATGAGACATGTCGAAACTTATTATGCTCAGAAAACCACAGCGGCAGCAGCAGCCTGTCCGGGTTCATTCCACCCACTCTCTCCTCATGCAAAAAAGACGGAGACCTGTCAAACAACACCTGAGACAGCTAAAAGACATCGAGCAGTCTGAGAATGACCAAAACATAGGCGTAAATGCAGCATATGGAGCAACATAGACCCTCTAGATACGCTTTCAAAGCTCAGGAGGTCTCAGTCGAGTATGTACGCATGTACTTTGTCTCAGATGTTTCTCTGAGGTAAACATAGTCACAAATGAGTCAGCAGTTGGCGTACGGCAAGAGTATTGAGTTATATAATAAATATGAACAGCAGCTCAGATTATTTGATGGGAATCTGGTCATATTGAGATCTTTGACTGAGATACTGTATTGGTAAAATGGAGCACAGTTTGAAACTCTAGAAAAGAAATATAAGATTACTTACTTTTTCTCAAGAGAAACGAGAAGCAGGAGAACTCAGGTTTCCATTTGATCTCCACTTAATATCAATTAATTTAATCATTAAAGAGATTGATCTGTAAATTTTTATTTCCTAAAAATTGGAAGCTATAAATAACAAATCTCGAAAAAGGAACTAGAATACTAGAAAAAATCAATACTAGAATATCAGAAGCTATGATAAAGGGTTTTAAGTTTAAACGATATAAAAGAAAGCTTTCCTGTAGCGCAAACCGTGATCATGGCACTAGCAATACCAAGGTCATGGGTTTGATTACCAGTGAGAGCAAGAACTGAACAAAAATAAATGTGTCTCTTGAATGCAGTCTAATTTGCTTTGGATAAATGCACCAGTCAAATGCATAAATCTAAACTAATATTAGTGTTTTTGCCTTTGCAAAACTGTGCCACCATGTTGGAGTGTTCTGAGTGGCTGTTTGTGTTGCTATGCAGTTTCTGGAGTGTTCTGACTAGTTCCCAGGGTGTTGCTATGCAGTTACTTATGCATTTTAAGTGGTTGCTATGCAGTTTCTGGGGTGTTCTGGATTGTTGCTAAATTGTTGTTGTGTTCTGAGTAGTTGTTTGTGTTGCTATGCAGTTACTGCAGTGTTCTAAGTGGTTGCTTGTGTTGCTAAGAAGTTTCTGAGGTGTTGTGGGTGGTTGCCTGGGCGTTACTATGCAGTTAATTAGGTGTTCTAAGTGTTTTTGTGTTGCTATCCAGTTAATTATGTGTTCTAAGTTTTTTGTGTGTGTTGCTATGCAGTTTCTAGGGTGTTCTGGGTGGTTGCCAGACTGCTGCTATGTGGTTACTAAGGAGGTCCAAGTGGTTGTTTGTGTTTCTAGGGTGTTTTAGGTGATTGCTTACTGGCTTAGCCCAAAAGAGCCATGCCCACAATCCTCTATGAGATTTTTCATTTGATACAAATCTTAAGTCTAAACGCTTTTATAATTACTGAAGTTTTTTTTTCTATGAAAAGGTTAAATTACCTGTTTTCTTGAAGAATGAATGGCCTTTCTCTCATAAGTTCCACTTCAGGGTCACCCCAGCTATCCAAAAATAAACTTCACACACCAGAATCACCTTTCAAGGAAAAAAGCAGCAGCATCTTCTCAGCAGAAACCCCTAATACAGCCCTCATTACCATTACTAACATGGAAATGTCAGAAAAAAGAAAAAGCTTTTAGTGTAAATGTCAGATCTCAACAGGTTCCGGCAGGAACCACTTTGACGGCGCCTCATCTTTCGAGAATAACCCCCGTTTTTCCAAGCTCTCCCGGTGAGGTGTATGAATAGAAAATAGATTAGGTGGAAAATATAGACATACACACACAAAAAGGTGTGTTTTCTTGTTTACCTACAATGAGATAAAAGTGAAGGAGCATCTAGTTCGCGCAAAAATCATTTAACTCACCTTCATGTCGTTCCAAATCCCACTTTCATCAGCCACGATGCATCCTACACATGAGATTATTCATATTTATACACAATATAAATGTAATATTACAACAAGTGAACAAAAATACAGAGAATACTCACATCAGCTTGAAAAAGTGACAGTTACGTGCTAATCATATGTTGTGAATATGCTTTTATATTATGTCAGTTTATTCGGAATCTAAAACAAAAAACTGTAAAAAAAACTAACATAAGGGTAAGTAAATGATTACAGATTTTCACTTCTGCTCCAGTCCAGAATACGCAAGTTAAAAGACCTTCATAGACGATTGAAGTAACTCCTGCAAGGTCCTTATTGTTCAATTCGTCCTAGACAGACATAATTTCTCACAAGGGTATTTTTGGACTCCAGGTTTTTAAGAGAGCAATATAACAGACCTGGCCTTGATATGAGAACACATATCAAGAAATGATGAGAGACAGATGAAAAGAAAGACTGAGGGAGAGTGAGTGAAAGAAGGAAGATTTGACAAGACAACCCTGGAGAATCTTTCCCTCAAGCAGGGATACCCTTCATTCAGGACTTCTGCTGAATACAGAATGCTCCGGCTTCAGTACAGGTTAAACTCTACAGGCAGCGTTTGCCCATTACCACAGATGCTTACTGTTATTACAGTGATTATCTGGTTATAATACAATAGTAAACTTTTAGGGCAATGGCTGCCATTTTTGTTTTTTAAATCGGGCCGCAAACTTACAGAAAATTGCAAGTCAGAGACCTCCCAGCTAACAAAATATCTCCTAAAAAAAGATTTTGCCAATGCTCTCGTTCTGAAAGTTCTGAAAACATTATTTCTGAATGCTCTTTAAAAAGTTATCTAATGAACATTCAACGAAAACATTTCAGTATTAAAGACCTGATCACTTTGAATGAGCGTTGTATTAACATTACTGGAAGAATATTCATAACCTGTAGAGAAACTTGACATAACTTTAAACCCTTTTCAAACAATTCCCTGAAGATGTCAGCTAAAATATTGTCCAAAACCCTGTTTTTCCTTACAAAACCTCACTAAAAATTACCTGCTGTGTTTCAGTCGACACGAAAAATCAATTTCCATGTGAATAGGAATGTTTATGATTGCAGCATTGTATTTTCACCTTCTTTCAAGCAACACACACACGCACACACACACACGCACACACACTCAGAATGGTGCTATATACAGTATCAGCTTTCAAACAACAGTAAACCCCACTGTCGTCTTTGTTCTGTGTAGTATCTGTTGCTTCACTGACCTGCGTAATGGAAAACCACTGCCGTTAGGTCCAGACGTGTCTCTTTAGATGATTCTGGCGTCACTGACTGGCTCTTTGGCTTTGGCTAAAGCAGTTGAATGCCCTTCCCATAATTCCCCCAACAATTTTCTATCCCCGTGTATCGATTCACATTTGGACACTGAGGTACGAAAGGGAGGTAATAAAAACACCGTCCTGCGGCAAACTATCAGCCAAGGGTGCTCGTGGGAAATCTGAAGTCGGGGCTGTGTATTGTATTCAGATATCCTCCGAAATTGAGCTAGGAGTTTCTAAAGAAACTCACTCAAAAATGGCACAAGTAATAAAGTGTCTGAACACTTGCAGCACCACAGATCAGAATCAGACATCTTAAATGGGTCGCATTATAAGACGTCAGTCGAAGGAAGTGAAAGTTCACTGCAGCAGGAAAACTCACTGTAACTTTCAGAACTCAAAACATCATCCCTAGTGAAAAAAATGAGCATTTATTGAAAATGAGCTACAAAAATAGTTTAGCAGCTGGACTAGATTACAATATTAACATGACCACCTACAGTGCATTTCTTAATAACCCAATCACAGTGAGAGGTGATAAAAAGGAAGTAGGATACATATTGTTGCTGATTAGACTGACTACAGGTTATTTTTAACAAGATGTCTAATCATTTAAGTCAGTTTGTTTGCTGACTGCTTAATGAATGTGTCACAATGTAAAGCAGTTTTGTTTTAGAGGCTGATGTTGGTCTATAAATACTCATTTCACACGCAAAGCTCATTTACATATAGAGGTCATTCAGCTGCATTAGCAAAATGGCCTGTTCAGAAATAGAGTGGAAAGCGGTCATAAAAAGTTAAATTATGATTGAGTGCAAAAACCCTTGACTAATAAGTGGATTATGCAGAAAGTGTACAATGTGACTTCTGTAGGTGAACAACGGAATTTTGAATGTGAAATCTGGTGAGGTTTCCGTCCTTTGATTATTGCGAGTTCGCGTTTGCGTAACTTTAGGTCTGGATTATTTCGCATGGGTCAGCTGTGTGGCGTTTCACAGAGAAAAGCTCAGCTAATCTCTACAATGTGTCATATCCATTAAAAAAGGTTATCATGATAATGTACTTTACGTGTGCGTGTGGCCTCAAATCCAAAATCCACTGAATAAAGAGGCATGAAAAAACTCAAAGTTTCCCATTTATTTTTGTTTTGTTTTGAAAACACTGTAAAAATGTAATCCTTCATTAGATTTAGTTTCTGAAAATATATTATTGTCCAATTAAAGGAGTAATTCACCTAAAAAAAAACCACTTCTGTCATCATTTCCTCAACTTCATGGTGTTCCAGATCTGTTTGACTGACTTTCTCCTGTAGGACACTAAATAATATGTTTTGAGCTGCTCTTTGTGTGACTAGCTTAAAAAAAAAAAAAAAAGTATCATAAGAGTTTTCCATTCTTTCCATTCTGCTTTCAATTTATAATATATGCATAAAACAACACATTTTAATGTGGAAATTTTTTGGAAATTAGTATGCATGAATGAGATTTATATGGAAGCTTGTTTCCACCGTGGGTTAAAAAATAAAAAAGGTAATTGTGAATTTTTATCTCAGATTCAGACATTTTTTTTTTAGAAACTCAAAATTCTGAGAAAAAAGTCAGAATTGTGAGATATAAACTCTGAATTCTGACTTTTTTCTCACAATTCTAAAAAAACCCCCAGAATTCTGAAAAACTCGCAGTTCAGTTTTTTTTGTTTTTGTTTCCGTCATGTAATTAAAAAATATAATAATTGGGACTTTTAATCTCACATTTCTGACTTTTTTCTTGCAATTCTGAGTTTATATCTCACAATTCTAAAAAAAAAAAAAAAAAAAAAACAGAATTGTGAAATAAATTCGTAATTTCAAGAAAAAGTTAGAATCGTGACTAAAAAGTCAGAATTAAATTACATTCCAAAATATATTAATACAACAGAAAAGTTATTTTTAGTTATTTACAATATTGCTATTTTTGAGTGAATAAAATATTAAAATTAAAAAAATATATATATATATTTATATTTATTTATTTATTTATTTATACTACGGGGCCGTTGAATGCTTGAATCTGATTGGCTGACGAACGTTCTAAGGCGTGCAATTATTTTCAGGGAAACGCACGGCGAACGTAGTTCCAGGCAGTTCTTGACCGCATTACAGTTCCGTATCACTTCGCCAAATGATTTCGGTTATTTCAAAAGGTCTTACAACAGCAAAAAAAAACAAAACCCACAGCGACACTGGCCAAACACATAAATACAGTAAGCAATGGGATAAAAACGACAGATCAGTTCCATGTTTTGCCACAAAATTATGTTTTATGTATGTAAAGCACATACTCTTTCTCCTGCTCTCTCTCCCTTACAGACACACACACAGTTTACACACGTTAACATACGCGCCAATGTTGTTAGCGCTGCTCTGATGACTTTGTCAGTAAATAGTTTAGCAACTGAAAAGAACATGACATTTCTCACAAGCGAATCTACAGAACAACGGCACTCGAGTTCGTGAGGAAAATGAACTTAAAGTTTCACTAGTAGGGACGCTGCTGCCGAACATTGATGAGAGACAGACTCGGAGAGGTAAATTAGGCTAATTCACGCACGCTCAATCTCTCTCTCTCTTTCTCTCTGTCTCTCCCTCTCTCTCTCATAACTTATTAGCTGAATTAGTCTGTTATCAACGGCTCAAGCCTCAGTTACTAGGTCTGAAATGACGTTTTGGAATTAGCAAGGGAGGCGATGGATAAAATGCAGAAGAAATAATCCTACTGATTTAAGTACAAAAACCGGACGAATCCCTTGAAATATATCATCTGATCGATGTGTTGAGGTGTGGCAACCGTAGTATAAGCGGAATAATTGACTCTGGATCATTGAATTATTAGAAAAATAATGCACACCCGAGGTGCATTATTTTTCTAATAATTCAACGGCCCGGAGTCAATTATTCCTTACATATATATATATATATATATATATATATATATATAAATGAATAACTACTATTTCATAATATTAAAATTATTATAATATGAATTAATCATTTTTAGACCTAAAATGTCGTGACATACAAATTTATGTTGTTAAAAACATTATGAATTTGAGTAAAAAGAGTGTGAATATCAAAGCCCATATCTCCTGCCAAGTGAATGAAGAGCAGCCTGGACATTCTGCAAAACCTTCTCTTTAGTGTTCAATAAAGAAATAACAGGATACATGTTTAGATCAATACATAGGTGAGTAAATAATGCCAGAATGTTAATTTTAGCCTGAACACAGACTAGCATTTTAAACAAGCAAAGGATCTATTGGCGTTTTCCCGTGGAGCATCTGTGTGTTTTCAGCTGCAGATTCTGATAGTCCTGCTTCATTCTCTCTCTGTCACATCTGAAGCGAAGCACCTGCCAAACACAGCGGGTGATGGTGTGTGACGGTCAGTGTTTACACCGCCGGAGTCCAGCCCTATCACGACACACGCCAACTACATCAGCAGAGCCCCACATGAGCCACATTAGAAAACTCAGAGCTCTGCTCCATTACGTCTGATGAGCCACAATCAGTAATGCGGAAAAATAGTCAATGTGCTTGCATTTCTGTTGCTAAGGCTTTTTGGCAAGAATAAAGAACCTACAGTTAAACGAATATTGCTTGGTTAGACTATAATATTATTTTGAATTATATTACTTAGTAAATGCAATACACCATCTGACAAACCTCTATGCAAACAGAAATTGAACAACACAAGGAAATGTAAACCAAACCTTAGCCAGGGTTATTATAAAACTAAAACCATTAAAAAAAATGTCACTTGAAATAAACATGAACTGAAATCAAATATAAATGAACAAGCTAGTTATCAAGGCAACATTTCTCCTTATTTATTTAGCTAAAGCTGAAGTACTAAAATAACTAAAACTAAAATAAACTAAAAAATAAAAATAAAACTTAATATAGACATTTAAAAAAAAAAAGTAATAAAAATGTTAATTATAAAAAGAAATAAAATTAATATTAATATAAAGTCAAATTGAAAATATTAATAGTATATTAATGATAACAACATAACACTGATATGATAACTGAGAGAGAGATTTACCTTAATGATAATTTCAGTGATTTTCCCCTCGGGTTCTTCACTGAGTGACAACTGACTCTGAAAGGACTGAGAGAGAAAAACAGGAATATATGATCTTTTTATAGGGGTCATAAAATAAACTTCTCCCCTCTAGTCCACTTATAATGTCTGTAAAGGTTTCTTTGACACAAAACAATCATAAACAAACATCTCCAACACAAACTGGTTGAAACTTAGGCCGGCCTTGTTGACATCAGCAGGAAGGACAGATTGTTTCAGATTTGAAATATTTTGTTGAACAAATACAAAACAAACTTTTTTTTCTTTTAACTGTCAGGTACTGATGGATCATTCATAATAAGAACAGGAAAATGTATTTAGACAGTTTATATTGTGAGTTTTTATTAAATATCCTTTGACTTAAAGGACTTTTTTTCTGTTAAACATAACATTAGCACATTAACTTAATGCCTGAAAAGGTTTCTTAGGCCAAAAACAGTCATAGTTTAGTTCTTATGATCATTTTTCACACTTTTGTGGCCATTTTGCTAATGCATGTGTATATATAAACACCCAACCAATTTGCATATGCATTTATGGTTATGCCATCACAATCAATAAATAGCCAGTTTATTAAACTCTTTCATTTCATGAAATTACCCAATTAAAGTCCCTGTCACTATTTTATGCCTTAAAACTCAACTTTGAAAATCAAAAATGACTTCTTTTTTTTTGTGAAAATAATTTCTTCATGCTTTAAAATGGCCTAAATATACTCTACACCCCCTACCTCGTTCAGTATATGTGACTCTATGAATATGCAAATTAGTCCCCTCCACTCAATCACAACATCTTAACTAATTCCACCACTTTCACTCGGTTAACTGAAGTAGTAAATGCTACATAATGGATAGTGGCAAAATTTAAATAATCTTTAATTGGTTCGTCTTATAAACCCCAGATAAACAACGTTAAAAACTTGATTTTCACCACAGGCAGTGTTGGGGGTAACGCATTACAAGTAACACAAGTTACGTAATCAGATTACTTTTCCAAGTAACTAGTAAAGTAACGCATTACTTTTTCAGTTTTCTTTTTCAAATAAGTAATGCAAGTTATTTTGTTTTCTCGTTTATTGACTGACTAAATAAATAAATATCCTTTATGTATTTAATCCCAATTTATTAACCAATGTCTTTCCTGCTGATTTGGATGATCCAATTCAACCATATTAATAAGCAAAAAATTACTTTAGATAAACATGACATTTGTGTTTCTTTTTTTTTTGTTGAAGTGTGTTGAACTTTCTTCTCCTGCATCCTATGTTTCATGCAATCCAAAATGGCTGAGGCTTATTCATTTGACTTTAGGTGTGAAAGTGTAACTTACCCAACACTGATTACTTTCCATAAAAGTAACGCCAATTAGTTACTTTTTTAAGGGAGTAACGCAATATTGCAATGCATTACTTTTAAAAGTAACTTTCCCCAACACTGACCTGAGACCAGTTTAGTGGCTGTAATTGTTTGAATAAAGTATCTCTGTCACCTCTTTCCTGGCGCTGCTGTTTTTCTCTGGGCTGATGGCGGCATGCGCTCCGCTCTGACTGGCTTGTTTGGCCTGTGCGATGAGGACTTTGAGTTGCTGGACGTTGTTGAGCAGCGTGTTGGCCATCTCCTCCAGATAAAGCCACGTGCGCTGCTCGGCCGTCTCCAGCCCGTTCATGAGCGGCCCCGCCGGAGAGGGTTTAGACTGCACCACGGCCTGCTGAGGGACCACCGCCAGCGCAGGAAGGGTGGTCAACACTGAGGAGAAACACATTCAGGGTGAAGCCTAACCTCCTGAGTGATGAGCAATTAAATGTTCCTCTGGGGCGTGATTTTGTAGAGGTGAACCGGCGTTCTGACAGGCACGACCTTGACTAGCACATTTACAGTCCGTCCTCATCTGATCTCCCTTTAACCCTGACCCACATTTCATTTTAAAAGCTTTTTGTTCTAAAAAAGACCAGGCGGGTTCGGAAATGAGGGCCGGACAGACAGTAAAGGACAGTCTCAGTCAGGACTCGACCCAGACGAACACAATTTCATGTTGACTACACTTGCTCTCTACTGAATCTCAATGCCGTCTAGGAGAAACAACTGATTTCATTTGTGTTTCTTTGTCTACAGGATGAAACATACGTGAACGTGCCTCAAAATACAGAATCTGAGCCTGGGATTGAATAGTCAAACATCAGTCTGTGTTTTAGCTCAAACATCTCCCATAATTCAACAGATCTGACATGTCCTGCTGTTAGGAAATTCACTTTATCCTCTTATTTCTGAGATAAAAACATCTGCTAACACAAACATGGCTTATATCTGACAAAAAAATACTTGGGTATTCGTACTAGGGGACTCAAACAGAATGAAGAGGTTATGAGAGAGAATATAAATTGTAGCTTTTTATTTTTGGCCTTTTTGTCACTTTTATTAATAGAGATGGTGAAATAATGAGTAGAAGAGGGCAAAACTGAATCGTGAAATGCCACAAGCCCAGAGTTCCCTCATTTTACCATATTTCCATGATTTTTCCAGTCATTTGTGATTGTGATCTATTTTATAGATATGCAAGTAAGATATATATGCTAAGTCAAGAATCACTATTTAATCAAACTATGCTACACCATAAGCTCAAATGACACACCTGTGTTTTTGTGTGTAAATATGTGCATATATTTTGTGGTGAAAAAAAATGTATATATATGAATAATATACATATAATACATATATATATATGATTTTTATAGAGACTGCTCTCCAGGGTTATTACAGATGACTAAAAACTATTTTTGAAGCAAAATAAACACAAACTGAAATAAAATAGAATATATATTTTTATTTTAGCTAGTTGCTAAAATATTAAAATAATAAAAAATAACTTGATAAAATAACAAAAACTGAAATAAAAATGAATAAAAACTACATACTCGTATTTTTTTTTTTTTAAAAACTACTAAAAATGACAAAAACACACAAGAAATAAAAAAAAAAACATTAACTGAAATCAAATATAAACACTTTTTTATTTTAGCTAGTTGATGTGCCAAAATAACTAAAATTGAAATAAAAAATAAATAAAAACTACGTGTGACCAGGGCTTGAAAACGAAAAAAAAGTCAATCGGTTCACTCCGAGCAGAATCGATATTTTAACGTTTCCGTATGCGTTCCTCTGCATTATTACCGTTCCGAAACCGGTTCGAGTAGAAAAAATAACGGTTAATAACGTTATTTTTTAAAATTGTCTTTGCCTATAATAATAATAATAATAATAATAATAATAATTAATAATAATAATAATAATAATAATAATAAGTACAGTGTTTTCTTTACACAAAAAGAAAAAGAAAGGGGAAAAAAGAGACGGTATCTAAACCCGCTGCGCTTAGTCAGCCAATACAGCATCATGTTTTCTAGATTTTAATTTCTAAATGTAGGCTACTAAACAAAATAAAAAATCTATTAATGCTTTAAATACATTAAAGTATTTTTTAAAGATATTTAAAAATGTTTGCTGCATTGTTAAAAAAACGCTACTTGTATAAAATTGCGTTTTGAGGAAAAAAACAAAACTAAGCAGCTTCGCATTTTATTAGGCTATTATTCAGAAATGATGTGAAGCTAAAATGCTGGTAAATCAAAAAATATTTAAACATTATAAACACAGTTATTAGTTTCTCTCCACACAACAAATCCTCTAAACTTAAGGCTATAGCTATAAAGGCTTTAAAAGCGTCAATCCAAAAACAAATTAAGGTGAAACTGATGCCTACCTCTCTCCTCTTGCGAATCCAAATGGTTCCATATTCATGACTTATCTGGAGCTACTAAATGTTATTTATTACCAGGCTTTTACTTTCATCGCGTAAAACATCATCCTTCACATCGGCTATATCAGCAGAGTGTGGTCGCGCGTGATGCGCCAGCGCCATATGTACATACCAACTCAGGTAGGTTATAAAGATGCAAGACATAATTCAAAACTGTCAAGCGTTTGCAAAACAAATAAAACTGTAAGATTTTGCAAAATAAGAAAACTACTTTCTGCCGTCTCGTTTTCCTTTCGAGAACGTTGGAATGCGTTAGGCCTAACTCAACATATTTTTTCTTTTCGTTTGTAATTGAAAAACATTTCCTGCATATATCCTATACATAGGCCTATTTCTTTTTATGTAAGCCTATAGTTTTATTGTTTTCTCCTTTCACAGAAGCGCTGCAGGTGCGTGTGATCTGTTGAATCCATCATAGAATATCCTGGGATAAACTCTAACACCGATGCATTGCCATTGTGACTTACCTATGACGAGTTCACAACTGAGTGCGGGCGGGCATTTCACGCGTTGGACGCGTCAGTGCCACATTTGCAATAGCCTATGGCAGTATAGCCTACTACTTGAATTCATGATTAGTTGACAGCGAATTTCAAATATTAAATGGAACGATAAAATAACGTTATTAACCCGTTAATGACCATTTCAAATGTTCGATTCTGTTCGGAACTATAAAATTTGATTTTGGTTCTGGTTCTGTTCCTGTCAAAATTTCGTTCGTTTCCGGTTTTCGTTTTCGTTCCTTGAACCGGTTCAGAGCCCTGCGTGTGACCCTGGAGCACAAAACCAGTCTTAAGTCGCTGCGGTATATTTATAGCAATAGCCAAAAATACACTGTATGGGTCAAAATTATTGATTTTTCTTTTATGCCAAAAATCATTAGGATATTAAGTAAAAATCATGTTCCATGAAGATATTTTGTAAATTTCCTACAGTAAATATATCAAAACTTAATTTTTGATTAGTAATATGCATTGCTAAGAACTTCATTTGGACAACTTTAAAGGTGATTTTCTCAGTATTTAGATTTTTTTGCACCCTCAGATTCCAGATTTTCAAATAGTTGTATCTCAGCCAAATATTGTCCTGTCATAACAATGAAAAGCTGAAAGCTTATTTATTCAGCCTTCAGATGATGTAGAAATCTCAGTTTTGAAAAATTGACACTTATGACTGGTTTTGTGGTCCAGGGTCACATATAGATGTTAAAAAACAACAACAACAATCAAACAAAACAAAACAAAAAAAATGACTAAAAAAAAAAATAAAAATCACAAAAACTTTACCTAAAATTAAAATGAAAACCTGAACAATTGCTTGTGTGGAATGTACATTGTGTATATATATGTATCAGTATAATATATATATATATTATCAGCTGAACTAAAAAACAAAATGTACATTCTTTATAAAAATAAATTTTTATATTCCTTGAATCCTGAGAGGTGTATTTGAACTCACGGTGGCCACATGAGCACCACAGCTCAATGCGTCTGAGCATGTGCATTAACCACTAGGCCACTGCTCCTACATCAATACTTTGGAGGTGTGAGAATATGCCCCCATTTTCCAGTGGCAGAAATGAATTTTCTCTGTAATATTACGGTCCAGGGCTGTGGACACACTTTTTTATGGTTCTTTTCTCGAATCAGTCCAAGCGAGTCGAGGTCAGGATGCTTTAAAAGAGAAGTGCTGAAGCATTTCGGACACACACAACCTGACAGAGATAAAAAGAAGGAGAGAACGATGATTTCCTGAGACACAGAGCACAGTGGTGGATCAGTCACACAGAGCCGCTTTGAATCAGAGGTCACGCTCCCTGGAGCGAAACATCTACACTGGACGACTGCCCTCAGCTTCAGAAATCAACCCTCAGACAGAATTCAAACCATGATCCTTTTTCTTGAGAAGAGAGCAAGACAAGAATAGAAAGACTTTGAAAGATGGACATAAAGCGATGTATGGATCATTGGCTGTCAGTAAATTAAATAATTATTTTGTAAATATTTTTGTAATTGTACTTAAAGGAATAGTTCACCCCAAAATGAAAATGTGCTGAAATTATACTCTCCCTCAGGCAATTTAAGATGTAGATGAGTTTTTTTTCTTCATCAGATTTGGAGAAATGTAGCATTACATCACTTCTGCAGTGAATGGGTGCCGTCAGAATGAGAGTCCAAACAGCTGATAAAAACATCACAATAATCCACAACTAATCCACACCACTCCAGTCCATCAATTAATGTCTTGTGAAGCGAAAAGCTGTTTGTTTGTAAGAAACAAATCCGTCATTAAGATGTTTTAACTTTAAACCGTTGCTTCTGGAGTCCATATACCATAATAACACTTCCTCCAGTGAAGAAGTGGGAGTATTTATAGATTTGAAAAAAGCCTTTGATACAATTGATCACCCTTTATTAATCAATAAACTGGAAAATTATGGTATCAGAGGGGTTGTACTTGATTGATTTTAGATATCACATGTGGAGTCCCACAGGGGTCGATTTTGGGTCCAAAATTATTTATATTGTATATAAGCGACATATGTAGGGTGACAAATATCTTAAAATTTGTGATTTTTGCTGATGATACTAATATTTTCTGTGCTGGGGAAAATTTGCAGCAGCTTTTGGTCACAGCAGAAATGAATAAGATAAAAATGTGGTTTGACTTGAATAAATTATCGATAAATTTAGACAAAACTAAATTTATGCTGTTTGGAAACCGCAAAACTGATACACAAGTAAAAGTAATGATTAATAATGTTGAAATAGAATGAGTATATGAAAATAAATTTCTGGGGGTGATTCTTGATTACAAAATCTGCTGGAAACCTGAAATTAAACATGTGAGAGCGAAAGTAGCACGAAGTATTGGCGTAATGGGGAAAGCAAGGCATGTACTGAATGAGAAAGCACTTTATATTTTGTAGAGCTCACTTGTATTGCCATATTTAAATTACTGTGTTGAAGTATGGGGCAAGACCTACAAAACCACCCTACAAACATTAAGTACAATACAAAAAAGAGCAATTAGGATAGTAAATAAAGTAGGATATTATGAGCATACAAATTTATTGTTTTTAAAATCACACACTTTAAAGTTTAATGATCTGGTAGAATTTAAGACTGCACAAATAGTTTATAAAGCAAAAAATAAACTACTGCCTGGAAATAAACAACAATTATTCACAGATAGACAGGGGTGTTATAATTTGAGAGGGGCTTTAAATATAAGACAACAAAATGCATGGACAAAACTCAAAAGTATGTGTATTTCGATTTGTGAGGTGATATTGTGGAATACATTAAACTATCAAATATCAAAGAAAGTGTAAATATGTTGCAATTTAAAAGTAGGTATAAAATATTTATTTTTGATACGGTGAGAATTTCAACATTGTTGTTAATGCTTCTTGATTTTTTTTCTGTTTGTCTTCCTTATCTTAACAGATAGATAAAGTAGGACGTGAATTGGAGAAATGGTATGTCTGATTTATTATGGCTGACTATGATTTGGTATTGGTAATTATTGAGGGTAGGATCTGATAAGCCTAGGGCTTCTACCTACCCTTTTTCGAACGGGTTGAATATATGTTAAAAAAAAAGAAAAAGAGAATTTTTGTATTCGTTGATTGGTTTTTAGTTTTTTGTTATTCATTTATATGTTTTCCTTTTGTATTATTTTTTTTAATAGTTCGAAAAAAAAAGAAAAAAAAAAGAAAGAAGTCCATCTCCTGTTATCCTCTCACATCAAAATCCACCCACATATTTCTTAAGATCTGTTTTGGACTGTTTTCGCTTGTAAATGGTGTTTGATTTGTGCATATTTCTCTCCTGATTCAGATGAGACGACTTTTTCACTGGAGGAAGTGCTATTATAGAATATATGAATAATATTTTAGCCGGAAGCAACAGTTTGATGTTAAAACGCATTCATGATAGATTTGTTTTTCACAAACATGCAGCTTTTCACATCACAAGACATTAACTGATGGACTGGAGTGGTGTGGATTATTGTGATGTTTTTATCAGCTGTTTGGACTCTCATTCTGACGGCACCCATTCACTGCAGAGCATCCATTGGTGGGCAAGTGATGTAATGCTAAAACAAAATATTCAATGGAAAAAAAAATGTAGCACATGACCTTATACATCAGGAATTGATCTGATTGTGAAACCTAAGTGGTCTTGATGATATCAGCAGGAAAGGTAAATTGTTTCAATTAAAAGGTGAAATATTTCATTGGATCAATTTGAAATAACATATTGATAAATCATTCACAATAATGCCAGGAAAACATAGAAAGTTTATTTGAGTTCATGTTTTTAGACTTAAAAGACTTGTGACTAAGTGTTATTTTCTGTTAAGTCTTTAAAAATAACATTGCACAGAATGAAACAGTCTTAATGTCAAATTAGCTAGATGTGCCAAAACAAAATTAAGTGAATTTAACAGCATCAAACGTTTAATTAATCTCAAAGGTTAATGCATTAACATCAGTGGCGTGTAATTAATTCATCATTTCTAGAAACACTCTGATGAAATAACAAAGGAATCTTTGGTTTAGAGGTGTTATGAAGTAACACATTCAAATGTCCTGACATTTGCTCACAGGATGGGTTCGAACGGTCCAAACGTGACCCATATCAGGACAGACCCAACGTACCCTCTGTCCTACAAATGTGCCATTTAACAGAAGTCACCCCAACTGGACAGGGTACAAAAACGCAGAACAGCTCATTATCAGAGTCTCACGCTGAGCTCCAAGCGGCCTCCGTCTCACAAAAAGGGGCCTAAAAATAACAGCCCTTTTGTTTCCAGCCAAAAACGAGCCAGAAAGAGGCCAATCCTGGGCTGCAGAGAGGGAGAGAGTCTCAACTTCACATGGCACGATCACAGACCGCCGACGGACCAGTCAATGACCCTCTGATGCAAATTGCACACAAAGAAACGCAAGCGCTCTGGTGGAGCTTTAATCTGATTGGCTGTTTTTACTCATCCAGTATACAAGGGGCATCCAGTTATCAAACACGTACTTGCATGTTATAAGTAATAATGCCTCAACTTTTGCCAATTTGAACAAATGTGACCCTGGACCACAAAACCAGTCTTAAGTGTCAATTTTTCAAAATTGAGATTTCTACATCATCAAGCTGAATAAATAATCTTTCCATTGATGTATGGTTTGTTAGGATAGGACAATATTTGGCCGAGAAACAACTATTTGAAAATCTGGAATCTGAGGGTGCAAAAAAATCTAAATATTGAGAAAATCGCCTTTAAAGTTGTCCAAATGAAGTACTTAGCAATGCATATTACAAATCAAAAATGAAGTTTTGATGTATTTACGGTAAGAAATTTACTAAATATCTTCATGGAACACAATCTTTACTTAATATCCCAATGATTTTTGGCATAAAAGAAAAATTGATAATTTTGACCCATACAATGTATTTTTGGCTATTGCTACAAATATACCCCAGCGACTTAAGACTGGTTTTGTGCTCCAGGGTCACAAATAAGAAAAACTTTTGCCTTACTGGAAATGGAAGGTCAACCCAAGTGCATTGCATTGTGGGATACAGTATTCCTCGCAGTGTACTCTTTTAGATTTACATTAGGCAAATGTAGTGAATATACATACTCAATACATACAGCATACTGCATACTGTGCACAAAACCCATTCTGTATACTTCTAAAATAGTAGTATGCAAGTACGTGGTTTTGGTTATTAAAAACCCCCTTTGGCTGTAGTGTTTGAGAAGGCACCACTCACCGGTTGTGTTGGTGAAGACGTCAGCGGGCCCTGGGCTGTCGGAGATTATGGCCGCCGTCTCTCCTGACGCCGTTCGGTCAAAGGTCAGCGTGCCTGATGTGGTGATCTGTCCGGACGGAGTCACTGTAACTGAGAGCAGACAGACAGTCGTGAGCCGTTTCTGGTGTCTCCTGAGAGAATTACTCTCTTCCTGATCTTTATGAGAGACGTCAGACAGTTCGATATTCGGTCAGAACTCACAACAGAATCACAACAGAGTCATAACCACCTATAAAAAAAAGATACATATCTTCGGATACTGGAATAATAAGATTATTATTTAATACTTATACAAAAATTTATATAATACACATTTGTATATTTATATTATTAGGTTTCACTTCAAAGGCTTTATTATTTAGATGAAACCATAAAAATGAATTTCATACTATATTTTTATTGATATTTTTTATTCCTTTGCATAATTTTTTTTATGTTAAAGGTGCAGTTGGAGATCTCGGAAAATGCTAACTTTAGCCTGATAGCACTGAAAGCGAATGTCCCACCCTCCCTGCAATCGCCGTCCAAAGCCACGCCCCCTGAAGCCTTTTCGCTCAAGAGCAGAATACCAGAGACAACATTAAATTACTACAATAGGCTACATCAACGGTCAGTTCAAAGCAAGCATATATGTTCCATACAAAGGGCATTAAAAAATTAACAGACGTGAATTTAAATGGTATTTATTTACAGAGGTATATTATGTCACACTTCTCTATTAAGTTTCGTCTGCGTGTGAAGATGCTGCTGTAGCGCAATCAAGTGAATGAATGTTCCGGAAGTAGAAGTAAACTTCAACTGATTTCCCCTGCTCAGGAGTAGGGAGCAATGAACACTGTGTAGGGAGCATGTCAATCGGAGCACAGTTCATACGTAGCTCTCTTCTTGAGCTGGTTATCTGATTCAGGTGTGTTAACTAGCGAGACATGTGCAAAATATGCAGGCGGGGAGCGAAGGACTGGGATTGGGAACCGCTGGGCTACATCATGTGTCATTCACCGGTGAGAAAACTTTATAGCACAGTTACTGAAAGTACTACAATACCAGGAAGGAAGATCGGGTTGTTGATGTTTGCCTGCCATTCTCGCTCTGTCTGCACAGCGTGCGTGAACGCGCTGATGACGAATCGTGTCTGCGCGAACAGGGTGCGCAGAGGTACGCAAATACATACGTTGACAGGCAGGTAGGAGAGAAAATTAAAACGCTCGGACCGAGCGTTTTGATTGGACGAACATTTCTTGGTCCTACACCTTCCACAGAATATATAAATACATTTAGACCACTTAACTTAATGATTGCTATCAGGATGTGAAGAGACTTTCAACCAGAATAACAAAAAATGTTTCTGAAGACAATCACCTATGACACCTTTAATATTGCTTGATTCAAATAAATAAAACAAATTAAATAATACAATCACAAATAATTATTAAAAAAAAATACAAAAATAATAATAAAATAAATAAAAAACATTATTATCTGCATCTAACTGAAATACAATATTCATTTAATGATATTTTAAAAAATGATGCAATTTGTTTTATTTCTTGAATTTATTAATTTTGTTTTTTTAATTTATTTTTTATTAATTTGTGTATTATATATTATTTATGTACTATGTATGTGTTTTATTTTAGTCAAAAGCAAAAAATAATTAATTTTGAGTTTGGATTATATTTAATTATTTTATAATTTATTTATTTAGTATATATTTTTAAGAATTTATTTGATTTTATTATTTATTTTAATTATTATTTTTATATATACTTTATATATACATATATATTAGTGCCGTCAAACGATTAATCGCGATTAACTGCATCCAAAATAAAAGTTTTTGTTCACATAATTTATGTGTGTACTGTGCATTTATTAAATATATATGTTTATATATTAAATATATTTATATATAATATAAATTATATGAATATAAATATATACATGTAAATACATTACACATATTTTTTAAATATATACTGTATGTGTTTGTATTTATATATCCATAATAACTATACACAGCACACTTTAATAAACTTTTATTTTGCCAGCTTGTGATGTTGTTAGTTGCAGGCCGACACAACAATTATTTTTAAAAAATGTATTCTGAATAACTCATGGTTAGTTAATAAAGAAATTACCAGGTGCAGGTGGTACTCAGTCTCGACTGACAGTGTTTGACTGGATGTTAATATTGGGAATAAATATACAGAGGAACATTAAGGATCTTACATGTTGCTCCAGGACCCAGGGTGATGTTCTTTGGAGACTGAACTTCCTTCTTCTCAGGAGAAGCTGCCCGCTCGCTGTCCTTCTTCCTTCTTTTATAAGGGACGAACAGTCTGACGGGGCCCGTCTGAAGGGCACCACAATCCAGAATTAGTCTCTAGAGCGATATGACATCACGACTGAGACTTCAGACATTACAAATTACCATGGTGATGTTCTCTCCTGCGAAAGGCCCGTCCTTCGTACACTGGAGAACAAACAGGCAAAAGAAAGTTCTGTTATATAAGCTGAATAAAATAAGCAAGGTTTTTTCATTTAAGATTGCCCAAAAAAGATTCACAGATGCACATGCAACACACTTACACTGTATATTTGTTTTTGCAGAATATTAATATTTATTTATATTTATTAAATCTATATATATTATTCTTTTACTGTTTTATAATAATGTTTATATAACAATATTTTATATAATTAAAATCTATAATAAACATGCATATATCGGTATAACTGAATTTCACTCACTATTTAGACACAACCATAACATTTTTTGTTTTAATTTTATTTCATAGTATATTTGTTTTTTTATTTTGACATAACTTTTTACTTTATATTGCTTGTTTGAATATTTTTTTTTCTGTTTTTAATATTTAGCCTTATGATTTTATTTTATTGTGTAATAATAATAATAATACTTATATAACAATTTAAGTATTACATCACGATAATTTATAATATAACATAATATATAAATATATAGTTTCAGAAATCTATATTTATATAGTTTCACTCAAAAAGATTTACTGTTTAAACATGGCCATCATTTTTCATTTTATTTCAAAATACTTTTTTTTTTCAGATTTTTGATTTGCATTTGCATTTTTATATATTACAATATTTATTTATAAATATGCATCTTGTTTAAATAAATATTTTTGATCTGTATATAATTCATACTTATTTAATTATTTTATATTACTTGTTAATAACAGTATATATATATAATAATAATTTATATAATATACATTTATATATTCACATGTTTCTCTCAAAAAGGTTTAGGGCCAGATTTACTATTAGCTTGCACCAGCGCAAACCATCTTTTGACGTTAAAATAGTACTGTCAGGTTTTACTAAAGAGACGCAGTGAAGAATTAGCGCTGAAAAGGCATGGACACAGTTATTTTTGCGCCTGACCTTACTGAATATACATTTGTAGGAGTTTCTCTTTCAGAATCAAAATTTATGGGAGGAGAGTATTAAAATGAATCACGCAATGCAATTTACTAACGTTTGCGCGTCGTCAAATTACTGGTATTGCGCCATTATTTAACGCCCAAAAAAAGCATGTCAAACTATTTTGCGCCTGTGTCATAAGTAGATCACCCGCACCTGATGAGCATCGGCTCTGCTTATTTGCAACTACGCTAATTTGTGCTGTGCTTGGTATATTGCGTTGGTCAATATGTAAATGAGATGTTGCGTATGTCTTTAATTTGCACGCTGTCAGTAAATCACCCGCAGAAATTTCCACGCCCATCGGCGCAGTTCTGGAATTGCGCTCTAAAGCTAATTTGCCCTGTTTCGTAAATCTGCTCTTTACTATTTAGACACGACTATCATTTTTCTATTTATTTATTACTCTTTTTAGTATATTAGTATAATATTTTTTAATTTACATTCTTGTTTTCTTTGTATTCATTATTTTATTTCAGTTGCCATTTACTTAAAAATAATTTTTCATCTTTAAGGTCATTGCACACTGAGTCCATAATTTTTCGTATGTGTTTTTTCGTATTCGTTATCCAAAAAATTCGTCACGCACAGAAACCTTGCACACTGAGTCCGTTGCGTATTAATCCGTTGCGAAAACATTTGCAAAACAGCACTAAATGGAGTCTTCAAGCAGTGAGGACGAAAGTTTAGGAGGCAGTGTGTAAACGTGACTGACATAACGTGAGGTCGTATTTATTTTTCAACGTGCGACAATTTCAGATGAAAAATTCGGACTCAGTGTGCAATGGACTTTACTCAGAGTATGTGATCACACAGGTCAGTGGTATGATTATGATTATAATAATGAGATTGAGTCACCATGTCACTCACTGTTGACAGATCATCGCAGCAGGCCGCACACGTACAGGAGGCTGCATGAGGGTTCAGGATACGCTCCTGTCAAAACACACACACACACACACACACACACACACACACACTCCAGTCAAATACGGCAACAGTTCTGGGCTGTTCTGTTAAATGAGTCTCTGGGGACTTGTTTTTTGGGAAGGGTTCCTACTGTGAGCTGTGTATGTCTGTGCATATTCTGTTGCGATTATGTGTGTGTGTGTGTGTGTCCTCCAAAGGCCGATCTGACCTGAATGAGACACTGTAGCGGTCGGCCAGCGTAGCGGATGCTTCTCTTCCAGTCTTTGCTGCTCGCTCTCCCTGACATCCCCTCAAACTCAGTCGGGGTGTACCAGTTATTGTTGTGTTTGATACAACGCCCTTTGCCCCCTGAGGTCAAAGGTTAAAGATCAGTCACTGGCTGTGTCCCAATTCCTATATTATGCATCCTAAACAGTCATGAGTGTGTCTTAAATAATGCTAGATCAGCTCAAGTCAATTAAATAATTTCAACAGATACAACTTTTTAAATACATTTTAATAATGTATTAGTCAAGGTTGAATTTAATGATAACTGAGATTAATAAATGGCTTACTAATGTAGCTAGTGTAACTAATGTAGTCAACTAATGTTAACAAATGGAATCTTATTATAAAGTGTCACCTAATTTTTGTGCATTATTTCGTAGTTTCATGGAATCGTTATCATCTAGTGAATTAATTACCTTAAAATTCATTATTTGAGGTGTTTGATTAATTCAAAACCTGCTGTGAGAACTTTCCTTGCATTTTTTTTTATTTTTTTTACAATTTTACTATTGTGATATATCACTGCTAAATGAAAAATAATATTATTAATATTATTAATAACAATTATTATTAATTAATAATAATTAATAATAATAATAATAATAATTTATAAATTAATAATGATTTTAAATGTTCAAAAATTAACACAGTCATAAATATTAGTATTGTAATTTTAGTTGTACTTTAAAATTAAATTATAATTCTTTTATTATATTAATTTATTAAATTATATATTTTAAAGTGAAATATTACAGTAGCAGTACATCTTATTTTTTATTTGGTAATTTTTATATATTTATTTAGAAAATATAATAACAATAATATTAATAATAATAGTAAAATAAAATCACAAAATCTTGATCAAATTGTGCAGCCCTACAACCAAGCTCAACAAACCAAAAGTTTTTTGTGTGTTTTAAATAACTTTTTTCCCCCAGAAATAATCGCAGTTACATTTCCCCCCCAAATCATGCAATGAACATACTACTGTGTAATGCAAGTATACAAATTAGGATGCAGCCTTAGTTACTGTCAGTACAGTCCTGATAGCTTCTTAATCCACAGATGATCATGTTTTTGATCTCCTGAACACTTCCTAAGAGGTTTTCAAACAGGTCATGGACGCACAGCTGAATTAGTTTCTTCAGTCAGTCGTGTGCCGCCCTCTTGTGACGGCTGTGTACCTGAGCCCAGTCTGCTTTTGTACAGAATCCCGCTGGTGTTCCTGCAGCGCACCGGAAGCTCGTTGTCATAAACCGACGGATCCCAGTTGTACTTAGAGACGTCCTTATCGTGTCCAGACGTCAAAGGGGTGCTCGGGGTTTGAGGGCCTGAGAGTGAAAACAGACACACATATAGAAATACTGCAGTTCATTTAAGACAAAACAAATCAAATTTACCGGGTGTCATAGGTGTCGCGGTGCCCTTCAGCCCTGTGGCGTCTACGATGCTCCCATCCGTGTGCACCACGATCAGTGTGGCCTTCTGGGTACTCAGACTGTCTCCGATCTGAAGCGTGGTTCTGCCTGTCTACATCAATCAGTTAAGAAATATTAAATATGATTTTATTATTTTGATCCAAAACATATCTGTCCTAACATTTACTTCACACTAACCATAAATAAACGTACTATGGTAGTACCATGATTATTTTGGACTAAAACAATTTTTGTTACTTGAAATAAAATAAACCCTACTTGACATGAAATAAAATAGAAAATTGTATTTCATTTCAGCTAGTTGCCAAAAAACCTCTCTTATTTTCATTTAGTTTAACCTGATGTACTAAAACGACTACTGAAATAAAATGAATAAAAACTATTTCAAAAAGTAAATATTGCATAAATAATAATATTAATCAAACTATTATATATATATATATATATATATATAATTATATTATATTAAAAAAACTAATAAAAATGACAAACACACAAAAACTTTAACTAAACTTAATAAAATTAAATTTATATATATATATATAACTACTTCAACCTACTCATAAAACCTATAACAGTATCTAAATGATGCTAAAATAACCCTGTTTTGGACATGTAAAATGGTTTCATTATGATATATAAATATAGTTACAATACATTACATTAGAAAACATTACAATAAAGTTATTTAACATTATTTAAAGTTAACATCATTAAATACTTTTAGATTTTTTTATTTTTTGACTGATTATAAAAAAAGTCATCCAAATGAACCTTTTCTGGACATGCAAGATGGTTTTATCATGGTACATGAAAATATAGTAGTAATCATACAGTACCACAGTTTTGGTTTCTATCAAGGAATCATGGTATTTTCATCTGACGCCATCACTGTAACATGGTACTGCCAGTATTTTGTTTTATAAGAGTGAATTTATTTACAAATTTTCTTTCCTTCTTTCCTTTCCATTCCTTGTATTTTACAAAATAATGTATTCTGCATCATGTCAGCTTCAAGACTGTTTAACATTAGATCATTGATGGGTTTAGAGGCTGAAGTGTGTTGTCTTACGAGCACGTGTTCAGGGATGGACGTTGCTGTGGCCACTGTGGAGGTGAAGACAGTGTCGTCTGAACTCTGCACGTCCCCAACAGTGACGGCTGTCACCTCTGCAAAAAACACAGACTTTATGACTTTGGGAAGATGACAATGTTCTTAATGTTTGTGCACATGACATACTGAACCACATACGTCAAAAAATTTGGTATATATGTGACCCTGGACCACAAAACCAGTGTTAAGTAGCAGGTATATTTGTAGCAATTGCCAACAATACATTGTATGGGTCAAAATTATTGATTTTTCTTTTATGCCAAAAATCATTAGGATATTAAGTAAAGAAGTAAAGGTGTAAATTTCCTACTGTAAATATATCAAAACTT